>NDFG01000312.1:108342-120700 GCA_002167245.1 Sporophila hypoxantha
TCTCCTCGCGGCCCCGCCGTGCCCGTGCCCGGGCCGCTCTGCCGGGGCTGGGTCCCGGCGCTGCCGCGAAGCTCCCGCTGCCGCTGCCGCCGGGGCCGCCCATGCCGGGGCCGCCGTAGCTGGGCCCGGGCAGCTCGTAGGGGTCCAGGGGCGGCTGCGGGGGCGGCTGGGCCATGGCGGCCCCCGGCGCCACCGAGGAGATGAGCGTGGGCTGCACCAGCCACTGCAGGTCCTGGCTGGTGGTGATGGCCGTCACCGTGGGCACGAAGGAGCCGGGCATGTCCCCCAGGGCGCTGCACTCCTGCGGGGACATCAGGGGACACGGGTTATGGAGGTGACACCGCTGGGGACACGGGTTATGGAGGTGACACTGATGGGGACACGGGTTAGAGTGGTGACACCGCTGGGGACACGGGGGACACAGCGGCGGTGATGGCCGTCACCGTGGGCACGAAGGAGCCGGGCATGTCCCCCAGGGCGCTGCACTCCTGCGGGGACACGGGGGGACACGGGTTAGAGGGGTGACATCGATGGGGACACGGGGGGACACGGGGGGACACGGGTTAGAGCGGTGACACCGCTGGGGACACGGGGGGACACGGGGGACACGGGTTAGAGCGGTGACACCGCTGGGGACACGGGGGGACACGGGGGACACGGGTTAGAGCGGTGACATCGATGGGGACACGGGGGACATCAGGGGACACGGGTTATGGAGGTGACACCGCTGGGGACACAGGGGTCACAGCGGCGGTGATGGCCGTCACCGTGGGCACGAAGGAGCCGGGCATGTCCCCCAGGGCGCTGCACTCCTGCGGGGACATCAGGGGACACGGGGGGACACGGGTTAGAGGGGTGACATCGCTGGGGACACCGCATGGGACACGGGGGGACACGGGATAGAGCGGTGATACCGCTGGGGACACGGGGGGACACGGGGGGACACGGGGGACACGGGGGACACGGGTTAGAGGGGTGACATCGATGGGGACACGGGTTAGAGAGGTGACACCTCTGGGGACACGGGGGGATACGGGGGGACACAGTCAGAAAGGTGACACCGCTGGGGACACGGGGGACACGAGGGGACACGGTTAGAGAGGTGACACCGATGGGGACATGAGGGGACACGGGTTAGAGCAGTGACACCGCTGGGGACATCGCTGGGGACACCCCTGTCCCCTCTGCGGGTCCGGGATGTGACACCGCGGTGTCGCCTCGGGAGGAGCGGGTGGCGCTGCGATCCTGAGGGGACACGGGGGGACATGAGGGGACACGGGGGGACACGGGGGGCACAGCGGTGACATGGCTGCGACCACGGGGGACACGGGGGGACACGGGGGGGCACAGCGGGACCACCCGCTGGGCGACAGCCCCGGGAGGCGCGGTTGGGCGCTCGCTTCCTGAGGGGACACGGGGGGGACACGGGGGACACGGGGGGGACACGGGGGGACAGCGGGGACACGGCTGGCGACCAGTCCCCTCCCCGGGCACGCCGCGGTGTCGCCGTGCCGTCCCCGCGAGACCAGGGTGCGCTCGCTCACCCAAAGGTTGCACCCTTGCCGTGTCCCTGTCACCCACGGGTGACACCCTTGGTGTCCCTGTCACCCAAAGGTGACCACCCTCGTGTCCCTTGTCACCCCAGGACCCCCAAACCATCTCGGGCTGGGGGAGGGGCGCGGGGTGCGCCCCCTCCCAAAATCCGGAGTCCTGGCAGGGGGGACCCGAGCGTCCCCAGGCTGACATGCGCCACCCTCAGGTGAAACACCGGGGGGTCCCCAGGTTTGACATCCGCCACCCGCAGGGACACCGCCCACCTTGGGACCCCCCCGAAGCCCCCCAAATCGCGAGGAGGGCGTGGCCAAG
The DNA here is from genome assembly GCA_002167245.1 of Sporophila hypoxantha. Classification (NCBI taxonomy): domain Eukaryota; kingdom Metazoa; phylum Chordata; class Aves; order Passeriformes; family Thraupidae; genus Sporophila; species Sporophila hypoxantha. The sequence goes on from NDFG01000312.1 coordinate 110,209, forward strand.
GCTTCAGAGCGGGGCGTGGCCAAGGCGCAGAGGGGGCGCGCCCATTCCCCGCCAGTGGGCGTGGCCTAACCCCGTTTAAACCCGCTTCAATGGGCGTTGGCTTCGCCTCAAAGGTTTGGGGCGTGCCCACCCCCGAGAGGTGGGGCGTTGTCCGTCTCCCGTCTCCCTTGGCAACGCTTCGCGCCGGATCGCGGCGCCGGGGAGGGGACACAAAAAAGGGGGAGGGGGGGCGGGGGAGGGGACGCCCCAAAAATAAAAACCCGCGCGCTCTTGCGTGCGTTGCGGTGCGTGCGCGTCACCGCCGGCCGGCGGACGTCACTGCGCGCGGCTTACGCACGGGCCCGCCCCCCCGGCCGCTCTCATGGCTTTCATCCTCCCCCCTTTCTGCTCCTCGGCCTCCTTCATTCCTCATCCTTCCGCACGCCCCCGGGTCCCGCTCCCGCCGCTCCCGCCGCTCCGCCGCTCCCGCGCTTCCCGCCGCTTCCCGGGCCTCCCGGCGCTCACCTGGGCGGCCCCGGCGGCTGGCCGCGGGGCTCCGAAGGAGTTTCTAAGGCGGCGACAGGCTACTGCTGACTCCGGCGAGGGGCGACGAGCTGCACCGGAGCCGAGTCGTAATCCCCGGGGAAACCCCTGGAACATGGCCCCGGGCGCGGGGGCCGCCCCGCGCCACCACAGCTGCGGGTCCACCGCCGTTAGGCACGCGCGCTCACCGTCCGGTCCCGTTCGGTGCTCCGCTCACGCTCCGGTGAGTGTCCGGTGCGCCCGCGTTTAAGCGGTTGTGAGCTCCGGTGCGTCCGTTGCCGAACGCTCCAGAGAGATATATAGAATAGACAGCTTAAAAGCTTCCGGTACCGTTCCGTTTGCCGCGCTTTCCGTTTCGCCGGCTACCGAGCGGCCGCTGTTGTTCCGGTTGTGCGCTAGGAAAATCCGGTACCGTCCGTGCCGAGCTCCGGTTGTCCGCCTCTAAGCTCCGGTACCGTCCGTTGCGCGCTTCTATAAGCTCCGTACCGTCCGTGCCGAGCTCCGCGTGATGCGCTAAAAGCTCCGTTACCGCTCCGTGCCGAAGCTCCGGTTCTCCGTTCCAAAACCCCCCTCCACGCGCCCCCGCCTCCATCCGTGAACCGGCTCCGGGTTTCGCTCCGGTCCAAAAAAAAAAACTCCCAAAAGTTGTCCCGGTCCAAAAAAAAAAAAAAAAAAATTAAAAATAAAAAATTCCCTTTCTCCGTTACGAGCCCGGTAAATTCCGTGCCGAGCTCGGTAAATCCCCTCGGGCCGGAACGCTGCCGCCGCTCCGCCCCGTCTGTCCGGTTTTATGAATGAACGGGGGCTCACGGCGGGCCCCAGCCGCTTATATACGGCGGAGGCCACCGCCCCCCCCGCGCTGGACGTCACGCCCCCCTCGCCGCCGCTCCGGACCCCCGGGAGCGCCCCGCAGCCCCCCGGGACGCGCGCGGGCCGCTGGCGCCTCGCGTGCCCGCCGCCCTCTATGCGGCCTCCCGCGGCCGCCAGCCGGCCGTTAAAGAGGGCGCCGGGAAAGGCCTGGGGAACCGGGGGGGATCCCCCGGCCCCGCCCCCGGAGGTTCTGTTTGACGCAATTAGCCATATATGGGCTTGTTCTTGGGAGTGTTTGTTTGGTATCCTAGCAATGACGTCACCAGGATTTCCCTCCGCCGCCGCCGCCGCCGCCCGCCGCCGCCGCGCCGCCGCCCGCCCCGTATTTAAATAAGGGATAACGGCAACGGCCGTCCGCTTCTTAGGGAAACGCCCGAAGGCTTCCCGGGCCGGCGCGGCACCGGGCACCGGGGATTCAACCGGGGAGGACCCCCGCAGGACCCCCGGGACCCCCCACCCACCGGGGGATTGCCGCGGACCCCCCTCCGGTGCTTTCTCGCGCGTGTCCCCGAGGAGCCGGGACCTCCGGTAACCCCCGGTGATCCCCCCGCGTTCCGCCATCGGGACCCTCCGGTTGTCTTTGAGGAACCCCCGGACCTCCGGTAACCCCGGGACATCCCCCGGGAGGCCCCGCGAAACCCCGCCCCCCGTTACTACCGGGAACCCCCCCCGCTTACCGTCTCCGGCTGGAGCCGTTCTCGGTACCGGGGAGGGCCCGGTTTGGGGGGTCCCGGTCCAGGGTCCCGGTTCAGACGGTTCAGCGAGGGTCCCGCGTTTGCGGGGGTCCCGGTTCGGGTCCGGAGGGTCCGGTTTCGGGGGTCCGGGGGTCCCCGGTTTTGGGGTCCCGGTTGGGGGGTCCCGGTTCAGGGGGTTCCGGCGGGGTCCCGGTTCGGGGATCCCGTTTGGGGGTCCCGGTTCAGGGGTTCCGGGGGTCCCGGTTCGGGTGCGGGTCCCGGTTCGGGGGTCCCGGTTCGGTGGTCCCGGTTCGGGGGTCGGGAGGGTTCCCGTTTGGGGGGTCCCGGTTTCGGGCGTCCCGGTCCCTCCGCAGGCCCCGGGCCGGCACCGGGCGCTGATTGTCACCGGCGGCGAACCGGCGCTGGTCACGGCGGCCCCGGGGGGCGCGTGTCCACGCCCTCCGGGGTCATCCGTTCATTCACCGCCGCCGGCCCCGCCCCCTCCGGTGGCTTTCCGGTTGGTGCCGGCGCCCGGCCACCGTGAGCGGGTTCCCGTTCCCGGTGTCCCGGGGATCTCGGGATTCCCTGCCCCGTTTACGGGGGTCCCGGTTCCCGTGATCGGGGGTTCCGCTCGGTTCTCGGGTCCCGCGTCCCGTTACCGGGATCCACAGGGGTTCCCGGCCGGGGTCTCGGTGTTCTCCAGCCCCGATTCCCGGTGTCCCGGGAGTCCCAGTTCACGTTTCCTGGGTTCCGCTCGGTTCTCGGGAGCCCGGTCCTGTTCCCGGGATCCCGGTCAGCGGTTCGGGTCTTAGCCCCGTTCCGAGGATCCCCGGGGTCCCTGCCCGGTTTCCCGGTTTTCCGGGGGTCCCGGCCGGGCTCTCGGTGTCCCGGGGTCCCGGGGGTCCCTGGTCCGGTTCCGGGGGTGCCCTGTTCCCGTCCCGGGGGTCCCCGCCGGGCTCTCGGTGCTCCCGGGGGTCTCTCCCGGGGTTCCCGGTGTTTTTACCCCGCCCCGTTTTCCCCGCGGTTCCCGCGCTCCCGTCCCGGTACAACACCGCGCGGGGTCTTCCCCGGTTCCGGGTTTCCGGGGATCCCGGCCGGGCTCTCGGTGTTCCCGGGGGAAGTGCCGGGGGTCCCTGCCGGTTTTCCGGGGGGTCTCTCCCGGGTTCCCGGTTGTTTTCCCCGCCCCGTTTTCCCGCGGTTTCCCGCGCTCCCGCTCCCGTAAAACACCGCGCGGGTCTCCCCGGTTACGGCCGTTCCCCGCGGTGACGTCACCACGTCCGGCTTCCCGTGTTTTACGTCGCCGCGGCAGCGGCCCGGCCATTGCGCCAACGGGGGGCGGGGCCTGAGCCGGGCGGCGACCAATCGGGAAGGGGGAAGGGGCGGGGCAACCAGGAGGGAGTGGGGCGGGCTTGAGCCGCCGGGTTCGCGCGCTTTTCGCGGGGCGGGGGGGGAAATTTTGGGGACATTTTGGGAAATTTGGGGAAAAATTTGGGACATTTGGGGACATTCGGGGAAACACTTGGGGGGTTTGGGGACATCGGGGGGGACATTTGGGGACACTCGGGGGGGACATTTGGGGACATCGGGGGACATTGGGGGACATTGCTGGGACATCGGGACATTTGGGGACATTGGGGCGGACATTGTCACATTGTCACCCGCATTGTCACATAGAGTTTTTATTAAATGGTTCTCGCCCCTCCCCCCGCACGGATGAGGTGGGGGGAGGCGGAAAAAAAAAAAAAAAAAAAAAGGACACGAAGGGGGCGATGGCCTCCTCCCATGGCCACGCCCCCTCCTCATTGTCACCTCGGGGTGGGACAGCGGTGTTCACTGCGGCTTCACTTTGGCACTTGGCAGCTTGCCAACCCTGCGGGGACATCGGGGACACTGAGGGGACATTGGGACATTGGGGACATTGGGGACAATTGGGGACATGGGGGGACATGGGGGAATTTGGGGACATTGGGGACACTGAGGGGACACTGGGGGGACATCGGCGGACTTGGGGACATTGGGGGACACTGGGGACATTGGGGACATTCGGGGACATTGGGGGGGAATTGGGGGGGATTGGGGACATGGGGGACATTTGGGGACATTGGGGACATTGGGGACATTGGGGGATTGGGGACATTGGGGGGATTGGGACACTGGGATGTTTGGGGACATTGGGGACATTTGGGCGGACATTGAGAGATTTCGGAGGACATTGGGGACAGCGGGGACATTGGGGGACATTGGGACACTGGGGACATTGCGGACATTGGGGACATTGGGGGGACATTTTGGGACATTGGGGGGATTTGGGACAGTGGAGGATTGGGGCATCAGGGACATTTGGGAACACTGCAGGGGACACTGGGGACACTGCACCTGGCTTAAAAGCAGGTGGCTTCAGGTGGGCCCCGCGGCAGGCTCAGGTTATTTGATCGATCTGGGCCTTAGGTGGGGACATTGGGGACATTTGGGGACATGGACAGAGAGTGTCACCGCCCCGCCTGTGGTTGGCAGTGCCACCTCGGTGCACCTCGGGTGTCACCTTCGCGGTGTCACCGGGGCTGCAGGCCCGTACCTTGGTGGCGCCGGTAGAGCACGGGAAGGTGAAGGCGGCTATGGACACCTGGGGCGGGAGGCGGGGGACATATGTGGCGGACACCTGGGGTTCACTGGGGTCACCAACTGTCACCCAATGTCCCCTCAGTGTCCCCCAAAGTCCCCTCAGATGTCCCCAATTGTCCCAAATGTCACCAACTGTCCCCAATGTCCAATCACCCCTTGATGATCCCCAATGTCCCCACATCCCCCAATGTCCCCCATGTCCCCCCAAAATGTCCCCCCAATGTCCCCAATGTTCCCCAAAATTCCCCCCAATGCCCCCAGTGTCCCCAATCCCCCAGTGTCCCCAATTGTTCCCCAATCCCCCCAACCCCCGGAGTCCCCATGTCCCCCAATGTCCCCCAATTGTCCCCGGTGGTCCCCGGGCGTTACCCCGCTGCCACAGTGTCACCCCGTTGCAGGCGGCCCCCACGTAGGTCAGCAGGTAGAACAGTGAAGGCCGAACTGCGGCCCACCGCGGGGTGACATTGCTTCACTGTCACCGTCACGTCACCGGCAGTTGCCACCCCCCTCCCCGTTGCCACCCGCAGCGCCCTGTGCCCGCTGTCCCCAAGTGCCCTGGCCCGCAGTGTCCCCAACACCCCTCAAGTGTTCCCCAGTGTCCCCAAATTGTCCCCAGTGTCCTCAAAGTCCCAAAATGCCCCAAATGGCCCCAATGTTCCCCCAAAATGTCCACAGTGTCCCAAATGTCACCCAGTGTCCCCAATGTCCCAATGCCCCAATGGCCCAATGTTCCCCAATGTTCCCCAAATGTCCCAATGCCCTCAGTTGTCCCCTGCACCCCCTTGTGTCCGAGTGCCAAATGTCCCCGTGGTCCCCCATGTCCCCAGTGTTCCCCAATGTCCCCAAAACCCCCCCAAATGTCCCCTGTGCCCCCCAATGTCACCAGTGTCACCATGTCCCCTTCACCTCCGATACCTCCCCAATGTCCCCAATGATCCCAATGTCCCCATGTCCCCCCAATGTCCCCATTCCCCCCAATGTCCCCAGTGTCCCCAGTATCCCAATGTCCCCATGTCCCCCAATAAATGTCCCCATGTCCCCCAATGTCCCCATTCCCCAAGTCCCAATCGTCCTCAATCCCCAATTCCCCCCAATGGTCCCCAGTTGTCCCAAACATCCCATGTCCCCATTCCCCCCAATTGTCCCCAATGTGGTCCCCGATGTTCCCAAACTTTCCCCATTTCCATTGCCCCAATGCCTCTCAATACCCCCAGTGTCCCCTGTGCCCCCCATTCCCCCCAAGCCCCTCATGTCCCCCCAATGTCCCAGTGTCCCCATTGTCCCCCGCTGTCACCTTGAGGGAACCGGGCACGCTGTTGCACCAGGAACAGGCGGCGTGAGGGTGCGGCGCGGCCGCCACCGTGTTGTGCGGGCCAGGCGCCGCGCCCAGCGCCGCTGCTGCTCCTCGCTGAAGCGACCACGCGCTCTGCCCTGCGTCGACACGGGGGACAGGGCATTTGCGGACCACGGGTGACACCATTGGGGACATGGGGACAGCCATGGGGACATGGGGACAGCCATGGGGACAGACACGGGTGGAGGTCACCGTGTGCCGGGCCAGGCGCCGCGCCCAGCGCTGCTGCTGCTCCTCGCTGAGCGACCACGGCTCTGCCCTGGGGACATGGGGACACGGGGACAGTGCTGGGGACATGGGGACAGCCAGGGGGACATGGGGACAGCCAGGGGGACAGACACGGGTGGAGGTCACCGTGTGCCGGGCCAGGCGCCGCGCCCAGCGCCGCTGCTGCTCCTCGCTGAGCGACCACGGCTCTGCCCTGGGGACATTGGGGACATGGGGACAGCATTGGGGACATGGGGACAGCATTGGGGACATGGGGACAGCATTGGGGACAGACACGGGTGGAGGTCACCGTGTGCCGGGCCAGGCGCCGCGCCCAGCGCTGCTGCTGCTCCTCGCTGAGCGACCACGGCTCTGCTCTGGGGACATTGGGGACATGGGGACAGTGCTGGGGACATGGGGACATTGGGGACATGGGGACAGCCATGGGCACAGACACGGGTGGAGGTCACTGTGTGCCCAGCGCCGCTGCTGCTCCTCACTGAGCGACCACGGCTCTGTCCTGGGGACACGGGGACAGCGTTGGGGACATGGGGACAGTGCTGGGGACATGGGGACAGCCATGGGGACAGACACGGGGACAGCCATGGGGACAGGGAACAGCCATGGGGACAAAGGGACAGCCACGGGGACAGGGACACGCGAGGAAGAGGAGGGTGAAGGTCACTGTGTGCCCAGCGCCGCTGCTGCTCCTCACTGAGGGACCACGGCTCTGCCCTGGGGACATTGGGGACATGGGGACATTGGGGACACCCATGGGGACATTGGGACATGGGGACACCCATGGGGACATTGGGACATGGGGACAGCCATGGGGACATGGGGACATGGGGACATGGGGACAGCATTGGGGACATGGGGACACCCATGGGGACAGAGGGACAGCCACAGGGACAGGGACACGCGAGGAGGAGGAGGGTGAAGGTCACACCCCGTGCCCAGCGCCGCTGCTGCTCCTCACTGAGCAACCACGGCTCTGCCCTGGGGACACGGGGACATGGGGGACATTGGGGACATGGGGACAGCATTGGGGACAGACACGGGTGGAGGTCACCGTGTGCCCAGCGCCGCTGCTGCTCCTCGCTGAGCGACCACGGCTCTGCCCTGGGGACATTGGGGAGAGCCATGGGGACAGGGACAGAAGGACAGAGGGACAGGGACAGTGCCAGGGGAACAGCCACAGGGACGGGGACAGGGGACAGACGTGAGGACAGTGATGGGGACAGAAGGACAGGGACAGGGGGACAGGGCTGGGGACAGGGACAGTGAGGACAGGGGGACAGCGATGGGGACAGGGACAGAAGGACAGAGGGACAGGGACAGGGGACAGGGATGGGGACAAAGCCACCAGGGCCACCCTGATCTCCGTGGGGGTGCCAGGGAGGGGACACTGGGGGTGACACGGAGGGGACATTGGGGGTGGCACTGGGTGGGACACTGAGGTGTCACTCCCCCGAGGGGACACTGGGGGTGGCACAGGGGGCACACACAGGTGTCACTCACCCGAGGGTGGCACAGAGGGGACACTGGGGGTGGCAGGGAGGGGACACAGGTGTCACTCACCCGAGGGGACACTGGGGGTGGCACAGAGGGGACACTGGGGGTGGCACAGAGGGGACACAGGTGTCCCTCCCCCAAGGGGACACTCAGGTGTCACTCACCTGGTTCGGGGCTCCGTGGGCGGTGACAGGGAGGGGACACTGGAGGTGGCAGGGAGGGGACACAGGTGTCACTCACCTGAGGGGACACTGGGGGTGACATGGGGGGGACACTGGGGTGTCACTCACCTGCTCGGGGGCTCCGTGGGCAATGGCAGGGAGGGGACAATGGGGGTGACGGGGGGGGGGACACAGGTGTCCCTCACCCGAGGGTGGCACAGAGGGGACACTCAGGTGTCACTCACCTGGTCTGGGGCTCCATGGACAATGGCACGGAGGGGACAATGGGGGTGACGGGGGGGGACACTCAGGTGTCACTCCCCCGAGGGCACACTCGGGTGTCACTCATTTGAGGGGACACAGGTGTCACTCACCCAGGGGACACAGGTGTCACTCACCCAGGGCACACTCAGGTGTCACTCACCTGCTCGGGGGCTCCATGGGCAGTGACAGGGAGGGGACATTGAGGTGTCACTCACCCGAGGGTGGCACAGAGGGGACACTGGGGGTGGCAGGGAGGGGACACAGGTGTCACTCATCCCAGGGGACACTGGGGGTGGCAGGGAGGGGACATTGGGGTGTCACTCATCCCAGGGGACACAGGTGTTCCTCACCCGAGGGGACACTGGGGGTGACACAGAGGGGACACTGGGGATGGCAGGGAGGGGACGTTGGGGTGTCACTCACCCCAGGGCATACTCAGGTGTCGCTCACCTGCTCGGGGCTCCATGGGCAGTGACAGGGGGGGGACACTGAGGTGTCACTCACCCGAGGGTGGCACAGAGGGCACACACAGGTGTCACTCACCTGCTCGGGGGCTCCATGGGCAATGGCAGGGAGGGGACACTGGGGGTGGCAGGGAGGGCACACAGGTGTCACTCACCCCAGGGGACACTCAGGTGTCACTCACCCCAGGGCACACTCAGGTGTCACTCACCTGCCCGGTGGCTCCGCGGGTGGCCTCAGCGCCCTCAGGGCCGCCTGGCGCAGGCGCAGGGGCACGGTGACAGCCAGCACGGCCAGCGCCCCGTGTGCCAGCACGGCCACCCCCTAAACCCCCCAGTTTCTCCCCAATTACCCCCAGGGTACCCCTCAAATTCCCCCTAGGACCCAACCGGGCCCTCAAGACCCCCAATTCCCCCCTGGGCGCGCCCAAACCCCCAAACCCCCATGGGAACCCCAAAGCGACCCCCAAATACCTTCAGGGACGCCCCAAATCCCCCCTGGGACCACCAAACCCCCCCAGTTCTCCCCATTCCCCCAGGGACCCCTCATAGGACCCCCAAATACCTCTCAGGGAACGGCCCAAACCCCCAGTTTCCCCACATTTCCCCCCAGAGACCCCCAAATCCCCCCAGGGACCTCATACCCCCAGATTCCGCCCAGACCCCAAATCCCCATCCCTCACCCTTCTCAACCGCCTCTCCTCCTGCCTCCTCACTCCTCCTCGGCCGCCCGCCCCCTCTCCCATTTCGGGCCCGCTGGCGGGGGGAGGGCCGGCTTCCGGGGCCCCCCGCCGTTCGGGGCTCCGCCGGGGCCCTTTTGGGGTTCGGGGGGGGCAGCGGGGGGGAAGGGGGAGGGCGCGGCCTCCGGCGGGGGGGGGGGGCTGGGGGCGGGGCGGGGCTGGGCGCCGCCCTCCACTCGCCGAAGGCGATGTAGGAGAAGGTTGAGCTCGCGGGGGGGGGGGGCGGGGCGGGGGGGCCCTCTCATCCTCATCTTTCATCTTCATCATCTTCATCCTCATCTTCATCATCCTCATCTTCATCTTCTCCGGCAGCTCCGGGAAAGGGGCGGGTCCTCGGGGCCGCCTGGGGGGGCGGGTTGGGGTAAATTTGGGGGTAAATTTGGGGTAAATTGGGAGGGGTTTAGGGTAAATTGGGGGGGTTGAGGGGATTTGGGTAATTTTGGGGGGGGTTGGGGTACAATTTTGGGGGGTTTGGGGGGAGTTGGGGGGGTTGGGGTAATTTGGGGTAAATTTGGGGGGTTTAGGGTAAATTGGGGGGTCGTTTGGAGGAGTTTTGGGGCAAATTGGGAGGATCTGCTAATTGGAGGGTGTGATAAAATTCGGGTGGAGTGGGGTAATTGGGGAGAGGGTTTTGGGGTTGGGGTAAATTTGGGGTTGGGAATGGGGATGGAAATTGAGGGGGGTATTGGGGGATGGGTTGGGGGTGGGAATTGGGGGGATTGGTAAAATTGGGGTGATATTGGGGTGGGGATTGGTAAATTTGGGGGGTTTTGGGTAAATTTGGGGGCTTTGAGGGGGAATTTTGGGGTAAATTGGGGGGGATTGGGGTAAATTTGGGGGTTTGGGGGGATTTGGGGTAAAAATTGGGAGGGGTTTAGCGGTACAATTGGGGGGCTTTGAGGGGGATTTGGGTAAATTTTGGGGGGGGGTTGGGGGGGAGTTGGGGGGTTTTGGGGTAAAATTGGGGGGATTTGGGGGGTTGGGGTAAAATTTTGGGGGGTTTGGGGTTAAATTGGGAGGGGGGTTGGGGAAATTTGGGGTCATTTGGGGGGGGTTGGGTAAAATTGGGGGGGTTGGGGTAAATTTGGGGGGTTTGGGGGGG
>NDFG01000314.1:1960-14208 GCA_002167245.1 Sporophila hypoxantha
GTCCCGCAAGGCCGTGCCCTTCACTGGAGAGAGCTCGGAAGGGCTGGGAAGGGCAGAGATTAAGATGAGATGAGATAGATGAGATAAGAAAGAGAGAACGCGGTGATGAATCGCCGCTCATCTCCAAAGCGTCTCGGGGGGGATGAGAAACTCCGGATGAGCTCCGTGGCCGCCCCTTGCCGGGATCTCAGGGTGAGACAGAGGTGTGATGTGCCTCAGGCTGCTCTCACGCCTCTTCTTTTAGGGTTTCCTGCCAGCTCCTGGGCCCCTTAGTGAGTTTTAGGGCAGYGTGTCCCCCTAGTCCCTCTCTCCTGTCTGTGCCGGTTCAGAGTGAGCAGCTGRAGCTTCCCCCAGCTGGAAAATGGGAAGGGAAGCAGCTCACAGCCCCAATCCCTGCTTTTGGGAACCGCAGCCTTTCCTGCAGGATGGAGGGAACGGCAAAATTCCCGTCAGGGCTTTTACCCAGCCCGGGCTGATGGGAAAGCACTTTGGAAAACCTTTTAATGCTCCTTCCTGGGATGCTGCTGCGGGAAGGCATCGCTGCGAGCCTGGCCCCTGCCCTTCCCTGCCCCAGGGGCACGAGAGAGGCTGGGCTGGCTTTGGAACACCGCGAATTCCACCAGGACTCGCTGGTCCACGTTCCAGCCTCGGCGTGGGATGGACAMACAGCCGTGGCAGGGAGCTGAGTGTTCCCTGGCCGAGGGAAGCAGGGAATGGCTCACTTCACTTTCTGTCTGGTTTCCCCAGGAGTTTTTGGGGGTCCCTGCTCCTTTCAGGGACAGGGGAATGCAGGAAAGCAGGGAGAGGTGGCCACGATCCTGTCAGCTCCGAGCTGGGCAGGAGAAGGGAACGTGGAGGGAGTGAGAGCCTGGCCAGGGTGGGATTTGAACCCCGAGGGAGCTCCTGGGGGATGGGACAGAAACCTGGAGGTGTCACTATCACTTCTGCTCTGCTGCTTCTTCTTCCTTTGTGAAATGACTCAGGTTGGGGCACGGGACAACCCGAAACACCACAGGGGTGATCCCTCAGCCTGGGGTGATCCCTCAGCCTTCCTTCCAGGCTCTCCTTCTCCAGAGGGGTGTCCCTGGGGACTCTGGGSATACAGGACCCTGCTCCTGGGGCGCAGCCCTGGCAGAGGCTGGGCACAGGAGGCCACAGCAGAGGAAGTGGCCTCCACACATTTCTTGCCACTTAYGTTTCTCCTTTCGCCTCCTTCTCGGAAACCCGTCCAGAAAATGAGAAATGTGTCACTTCTCGTGAGGTGTGGGGTGGTGCTGGGACCTCGCAGTCACAAGCCTTCAATTTTTCCGTGGCAGGTCAGAGCAAACCTGCCCAAAACTCCTGAAATGCCTCATTTACAGTCAGGCTGTTCCTATAAAAAAACCCCATTGCATGCAGGGCTGTGTCCCAAGCGTGCCTGCCAAGGCTGCCTGAGGATCCATCCCATGGGAATGGGACATTCCTGTCCTCCAGGCTGCCTGAGGGCTCCACCCATGGTGAATGGGGGGGGGACATTCCTGGTCCCTCCAGGCTGAACTGAGGGCTCCTCCCATGCGGAATGGGACATTTCCTGTCCCACCCAGGCTGCCCCTGAGGGGTCCATCCCATTGGGAATGGGACATTCCTGTCCCCGCTGTGCCCCCCCCCTCGGTGTCACACTGTATCCCTCGTGTCGCTCTGTTCCCTGTGAGCCAAAGTCACGCTGCGAAGGAAACTTAGCACAAGCAGTCCTTGGAGACATAGTTTCCTCTTCCTTTGAATGCCTCAATTTGGGAATGAAAAATAGAATGTCTAAAAAAAAAGAAAAGCAGAGAAAATGCAGCTTGGCTTCTTGCTGCGAAGCTCAGGGAGGAGAGGCAGATCAGTGTGTGTGAATCCAGCCCTGCTCTGGCGACAGAGGGGACCCTGCGGGTGTCCCCTGTCCCCCTGGGAGCAGGGTGGGGAAGGTGGGAAAAAATGCAGGGATATGTGCTCCTGGGCCGGCCTGGCCTGAGGAATGATGAAACTCCAGCGCAACTGCAGAGTTTGGGAGCTGCCGGATGGATCCTGAGTGAACCACAGATGGCCCTGAAATCCACATTCCCGGGAAAAGGGACCTGGGCTGCTGTCACACGTCCTGCTGGGAAGACGGGACTGGGAACAGGGACTGTGTCACTGCACTGGGAGTGGACAGGAACTGTTCACTGCATTGGAGTGAGGACAGGGACTGTGTCAAAATGGCATCAGACTGGCAATGGACAGCGGACTGCGTGTCACTGATTTGGGAGCGGGACAGGGATCGGGTGTCACCCACATCCAGACCTGGAGTGGCATTGTTGTCACACACATCAGGAGCAGGACATGGATTTGGTGTCACAACATCCAGACGGGCAATGCGACAGGGCATCAGTGTCACCATATTGGGATGGAGCAGGGAATGAGTGTCACCACATTCAGGAGACAGGGACAGGGAGTGGTGTCACTGCATCCAGACTGGTCCAATGGACAGGTTGGTTTCTCTGCATGGGAGTGGCGACAGGATTGTGTCACCGCATCCAGACCAGGAAAGGGACAGATCTCGATGTCACCCCACTGGGAGTGGGGCAGGGACCGTGTCATCACATCCATGACTGGGACCAGGGCAGGGACTGGTTCACCACATGGGAGCGGGACAGGATCAATGATCACCACATCCAGACCTGGAGCGGCGCAGGGAATCAAGTGTACACTGGCATCGGGAGTGGGGACAGACATAGATCAGTGTCACCGCCATCCAAACCAGGAGAGCCCACAGGGACTGGTGTCACCACATCCAGAATGCAATGGCGACAGGATGGTGTTCACGCATTGAGTGGCGACAGGGATTAGTGTCAACCACATCAGGAACGGGACAGGATCGGTGTCACCGCATCCAGGACCAGATGGCGGATATGGTGTCACTGCATCAGGAGCAGGACAGGGAGTGGTGCTCACAACATCCAAGATTGGGCAAGTGGGACAGGATCGGTGTCACCATATCAGGAGTGGCGACAGGATCGGTGTCACAGCATCCAGACTGGGAGCAGGGCAGGGACTGGGTCACACATTGGGAGCGGGCACAAGGATCGAATGTCACAGCATTGGGAGCAGGGGGGCAGGACACAGATCAGTGTCACTGCATCCAGGACCAGGAGAGGGCAGGGATTCCTCGGTGTCAACACATCCAGACTGCGCAATGAGACAGGGAGTGTGTCACCCGCAATCGGGATGGGACAGGGATTGGTGTCACCACATTCAGGCAGTGCGGACAGGATTGGTGTCACTGCATCCAGACTGGCAGTGCCGCGACAGGGACTTGTGTCACCCACATAGGAAAGGGACAGGATTGGTGTCACTGCACAGGGGAGCTGCAACAGGGATCGATGTCACCACATCCAGACCCAGAGCATGATTGGATGTCACCACACGCGGAGCAGGGCAGGCGGGACCAGTGTCACTGCATCCAGGACTGGCCAGTGGGACCAGGGATCAGTGTCACCTCATCGGGAGTGCGGACAGGGATGATGTCACTGCATCGGATGCGACAGGGATGGTGTACCACATCAGGAGCGCGGAACAGGGACCAGTGTCACTGCATTCCAGATGCAATGGGACAGGGACTGCGTGTCCACTGCATCGGGAGTGGACAGGGATCTGTGTCACCACATCAGGAAGCAGGACAGGGACTGGTGTCCACCACATCTCAGACTGGCAACGGGACAGCGTACTGTTGTCACCGATCCAGTACTGGGCCAATGGGACAGGGATGCTGTGGTCACCTTATTGGAGTGGACAGGATCTGGGTGTCACCACATCACAGACTGGCAACGGACAGGGATCCGCTGTCCCGTATCCAGCGCGGCTCCCGGTGCTATCCCGGCAGCGGATCGCTGTGGAGCGCCGGGATTGCTCGCCCTGACTCAGAAGCCGGCATGAGAGGCGTCCCAGCGTACAATCCAGGGTCACTCCCACATTCCAGCCCTTCAGTCAGCGTTCCTCGACTGCCTCCGCGCCCATCCAAGCCGGAAAAAAACACGCTGTCATCGAGGTGGGAACGTGTCACGGCGCTGGGGAAAGATCCGACCGCGGGAATGCGTGCGGTCTCGCGGGCAGCGGAGCAGGTGGGCAGTGCCATCGGGCCAGCGCGCAGTACAGCGCTGCCACGCGTCACAGCCGACACGTTCCCGGGGCCCGCCTGGGCGGCGCGGCTCGCGCTCCAGCGCTCGGCACCGTTGCCGTGCCAATAACCGGATGCCCCGTGCCAATCCCGGTTTGCCCCGTGCCAACCCCCAGTTTGCCCCGTGCCAACCCCGGGTTTTGCCCCGTGCCAAACCCTAGGTTATGCCCACGGCCAACCCCGGTGCCCCGTGCCAACCCCAAGTTTGCCCCGTGCCAATCCCGCTTTGCCCCGTGCTAATTCTGTTTGCCCTGATGCCACCCGGTTTGCCCCGTGCCAATCCCTGTTTGCCCCGTGCCAACCCTGTTTGCCCCGTTGCCAATCCCGGTTTAGCCCCCGCTGCCAACCTCGGTTTGCCCCGATATGCCAAATTCCTGTTTGCCCCGTAGCCAACCCAGTTTGCCTGTGCCAATCCCGGTGCCCCGTTGCCAACCCCAGTATAGCCCCATGCCAATCCCGTTTGCCCATGCCAATCCTGTTGCCCATGCCAACCCTGCGTTTTGCCCGTGCCAATCCGTTGTTTGCCCCGTTGCCAACCCAGTTTGCCCCGTGCCATCCTGGTTTGCCCCGTGCCAAACCCCGTGCCCCGTGCCAATCCTGTTTGCCGTGTGGGAACAGCACAGTGCCAGAGAGGGCAATTTCCAGCGGGCAGGGAATTCAGGGACAAGAGAATTCAGAGAAAAGGCAATTCCAGTGAGGCAATTCAGAGAACAAGGGTGAATTCCAGGAGAACACAATTCCAGGAAGCACAATTCCAGGGAAAGGCAATCCTAGGGCAGAGAATTTCAGAGAAAAGGCAATTCCAAGGTGAGAGCAAGTCCAGTGTGAGGGCAATTCCAACACCGCGAGAAAAGCAATTCCAGAGAAAAGCAGTTCCAGGTGAGGGCAATTCTAGGAGGGGGCAATTCTAGGGAAGGGCAATTTCAGGGGCAGAGATTTCAGAGAAAGGCAATTCCAGGTTGAGGGCCAATTCCAGGGAGGCAATTCATGAGTGGACAATTCCAGAAAAAGGGCCAATTCAGGAGTGGACAATTTCCACGGCGAAAGGACAATTTCAGGGCAGAGAATTCAGAGAAAAGGGCAATTCCAGGGAGGGCAATTCCAGGGCGAGGCATTTGCCAGGAGTGGACAATTCCAGGAGTGGAACAATTCCAGGTAGCGCAAATTCCAGGAGTGACAATTCCAGGGAGTGGAACAATTCCAGGGGAGGCAATTCCAGGGGCAGGGGAATTTCAGAGAAAAGGGCAATTCCAGGGGAAGGCCTATTTCAAGGAGGGGGCAATTCCAGAGAAAGGGCAATTTCCAGAGAGGGCAATTCCAGGACAGAGAATTCCAGAGACAAGAGATTTCCAGAGAAAAGAGCAAATGCCAGTGTGAGGCATTCCAGCGAGGGGCAATTCCAGAGAAGGGCAATTCCAGGGAAGCACAAATTCCAGGAAGCCACAATTCCAGGCGAAAGGGCAATTCCAGGAGTGTGCAATTTCCAGAAAGGGCAATTTCAGGTGGCAGAGAATTTCAGAGAAAAGGGCAATTCCAGGTGAGGCAGTTCCAAGAGAACACAAATTCCAGGAGAAACACAATTCCAGCGAGGTCGGCAATTCCAGAAGGGGGCAATTCCAGGTGAGGGCAAATTCCAGGGACAGAAGAATTACCCTAGACAGAGAATTTCAGAGAAAAGGGCCAATTCCAGCGAGGGGCAATTCCAGGCAAGGGCAATTCCAGAGAAAGGAAATTCCAGAAGGGGCAATTCCAGGGACCAGGGAAATTCTAGGAAGGGCAATTCCAGGGCAGGAATTCCAAGAGACAGAGAATTTCAGAGAATGGCAATTCCAAGCAGAAAGGCGCAATTTCCAGAGAAAGAGGCAATTCCAGGAGAACACAATTCCAGAGAAAGGGCAATTCCAGAAGGGAAATTCCAGGGAGGCAATTCTGATGGGAGGAAAAAATATCCAGGGAAAGGGCCAATTTCAGGGCAGAGAATTTCAGAGAAAAGGGCAATTCCAGGGAGGCAATTTCAGGGCAAGGAAATTCTAGGACAGAGAATTCAGAACAGAGAATTTCAGAGAAAAAGAGATTCCAGGTGCAGGCAATTTCCAAAAAGGCAAATTCCAGGAGAACACAATTCCAGGGAAGCACATTCCCAGGAGAAAGGGCAATTTCCAGAGTGGACAATTCCAGGGGAAAGGGCAAAATTCCAGGAGAACACAATTCCCAGGAGAGGACAATTCCAGGAGTAGACCAATTCCAGGAGTGGGCAATTCCAGGGCCAGCAGGACCCCTTCACCTGCTCTCCCAGCTTCACATTCCAAGGTTATTCCACATTGAAGGGATTTAAGCGGAAGAAGATGAAGGAAGTGCCTCCTGCCCGCCCCACTTCCAGAACGCATGCAGGCTCTGCTCCCATCCGCTTTCCCACTTTCCATTTGATTCAGATAAATACTTCAGATAAAAACGCTTTCACTTCAAATCCAGATTTTTAAACCCCCTCCAACCTGCTCCCCCCAGCTCCGCATTCCCACAGAATTCCTGCGGATTTACCCCTTTCCTGACCCAACATTGGGCAACCCGAAGGCGTTTTAAAAAAACCTTTTTAATTCCATTTTCAAGCCTCGTGCGAGAGGGTGAGGCAGCACAGATTTACAAATCACGCCATACGATCAGAAAGAAGTCAGAAGAAAGGGCTTAATCCCAGAAATTCCTATTTTTTCCGGAGCCGGGAGCGGTGCGAGCCGGTGACTCAGAGCGTCTGATGGGAGGCGCTGCCAGCCGGAATGCTGGAGAGGAGAGAAGGGAGAGAGAGGAGAGGGAGGAGAGAGCAGCGAGAGAGCAGGAGCCGGAGAGCAGAGCCGGCGCTGACTCAGCCCCAGGCGGGCGGAGATGGGGCTTGCCGGAGAGCGCTGCAGCCCACGCTGCCCCCCTCTGCCTCCGGGGGTGGGAACAAGGCCGCTTACGGGATGCTCTGGATGCTCCCGGGTGCTGTGGGATGTTCCAGGATGCTCCTGGGCATGCTCCAGAATAGCTCTGGGCGTTCTCCAGGATGTTCCAGGATGCTCCCGGGTGCCTATTGGATGTTCCAGGATCTACTGGAAGGCTCCAGAATTGCTCTTGAAGACGTTCTGGGATGCTCTGGGGATTGCTTCTAGGATTCTTTGGCTGCTCCAGGATGCTCTGGGATACTCTGGGATGCTCTGGGGATGTTCCAGGATGTCCAGGTGCTTGGCATGCTCCAGGATGGCTCTGGGATACTCTGCGGATATTCCAGGGTGCTTTAGATGCTCCAGAATGCTCCAGTTGACTCTGCGGGTTCTCCAGAAGCCCCAGATGCTCCCAGATGCTTTGGATTGTTCGGGCATTGCCTCCAGAGACGCTCTGGATGCCTCCGTGATGCCTTTGAGAGGCTCCAGAATGCTCTGGGTTGTTCCAGGATGCTTTGATACTTCTGGATGCTCCAGAATGCTCCAGGATGCCCCAGCGATGCTCCCAGATGCTTTGGATGATTCTGGCCCATGCTTTGGATGTTCCAGATGCTCTGGGATGCCTCCAGAATGCTCCAGGATGCTCCGGAATGCTCCCAGATTGCTTTTGGATGGTTTGGAATGCCCCCAGGATGCTCTGGGATGACTCCAGGAATCTCGGTCGGCTGCTTGTTCTCTGCCCCCGAGGTGAGCTAGGGTGGGTCCAGGGACGGCCCCAGGTCGAGAAAAAGAGACTGCGACTCTCTGAGTTCGCGTTCTTTTCAGCGTTGTTTATTTTATCTTATCTTAAAAAATTTTCTCCCTGCCAGGACAGAGGTCTGTCCAGCACGCGCAGCCACTACGCTCTCGCCCTCCCACCAGCCGCATCGTCTTTTGTACTGACAAATGACGTATATCATATTTACCTGTTATTTCCAATGCCCATCCACCCATGTTAGACAGTGCACCTCTATCCCAGAACCAATACCCAGGTGCCAAACATCACATCAGAAGATGCAGAACAAGAAGAAGAAAGAGAAAGGACGAGACACGCCCTGTTTCCCTCCATCTTGTCTCCATTTACCATTATATACTAAAAATCCTAAAGATCTACAGTTTTCACCTTGCACACCTTATAAAAAAACACCCTTTGAAACCCGTGTGATCTGCCAGCCTTCATACCAAACTGGCAATTCACTTGCAAGGATCAAAGTCCAACCACCAAGTGTAATCCGGGCATCATGCCAGGGTCTCTGAGCCCCCGAGGGTCTCGGCCTCCCAATGTGTCTCGGTTGGATACTCCTTCACATCCGAACGTGAATGTCGGAGTTCCCACACCAGGATGCTCTGAATGTTCCAGAATGCTCTGGATGCTCTGGGATGTTCCAGGATTGCTCTGGATGCTGTTGGATGCTTCAGGATGCTCCCAGATGCTTTGGGCATGCCTCCAGGATATTCTGAATGCTTTGCGGAGCTCCAGGATGCTCTGCGAATTCTTCCAATGCTTTGGCGATACTCTGGGAGCTCCAGGATGCTCCAGGCATCCCCAGGATGCCTCCCAGATGCTTTGGGATGTTCTTGCATGCTTTGCGGATTGCTTCAGAATGCTCTGAAATGTTACCAGGATGCTCCAGGATGCTTTGGGATGTTTTGGATGTCTGGATGCGTCAGGATGCTCTGGGTGCCTCCAGGATATCTTTGGTTTTTTTTTGGTTGTGGTCGGTGTGTGGGTTATGGAAGCTTTGGGAAAGCTCCAGATGCTCTGGATGCGTTGGCGATTTCTCCGGGATGTTTCCAGGGTGCTTTGGGGAGCTCCAGAATGGCTCCAGGTTGCTCTGGGGTTCTCCAGAATGCCCCCAGGATGCTCCCCAGATGCTTCGGGATGTTTTTGGCGATAGTTCTGCGGATGCTCCAGAAATTGCCTCTGAGACATTCCAGGATGCTCTGGATTGCTCCAGGATGCTTTGGGATGCTTCAGGATGTTCTGGATGTTCATGGGATGCTCCAGGAAATGCCTGGAATACTCTGGAAATCCTCCAGGATCTTCCAACATGCTCCAGGATGCTCTGGATGCTTTGCGGATGGCTCCAGGATGTTTTAGGAATGTTCCAGGATCTCTGGATTGCTTTGGGATGCTTTCAGGATGCTCCCAGATGCTTTGGATGCTCTGGGTCTCCAGATATTCTGGAATGCTTTGGGATGCTCCAGGAGGCTCTAGAATGTTCCAATGCTTTGGGATATCTGGATTGCTTCCAGGATGCTCTGGATGCTCCAGGATGTCCAGGATGCCCCAGGATGCTCCCAGATGCGGATTTGGGATGTTCGGCATGCTTTGGAGCTCAGAATGCTCTGAAATGTTCCAGGATGGCTCCAGGATGCTTTGGATGTTTTGGCGATGTTCTGGGTATGCTCCAGGATGCTCTGGCGTGCTCCAGGATATTCTGGAATGCTTTGGGATGCTCCAGGATGCTCTGGGATGCTTTAGGGATTCTTCCGGGATGTTTCTGCGTGGATGCTTTGGGATGCTTCCAGAATGCTCCAGGTTGCTCTGGGGTTCTCCAGAATGCCCCAGGATGCTCCCGATGCTTTGGGATGTTGGGGATGCTCTGGGATGCTTCCGGGCATGCTCCAGAATGCTCTAGTATGCTCCCAGATGCTTTGGGATGTTCCAGGATTGCTCTGAGATGCTCGCAAGAATGCCTCAGGATGCTCTGAGATGCTCTGGAATGTTCCAGAATGCTCCAGGATTGCTCTGGGATGCTTTAGGGATGCTTCAGGATCTCCCAGATGCTTTGGATTCTCTCGGGTGCTCCAGATATTCTGCGGATGCTCTGCGGCATGCTTTGGATGATTCAGGATGCTCTGGAATGTTCCAATGGGCTTTGCGGATACTCTGGATGCGTTCCAGGATTGCTCTGGGGTGCTCCAGAAGTTCCAGGATGCTCCCAGAATGCTTTGGATGTTTTGGGATGTTCTGGCGATGCTCTGATGCTTCTTCAAGGGCTCTCGGTCCCACAAGGGAGCCGCATTGCTCTGTCACCAAAGGCTGGATGGAAAAGCAGGATTGTTCCTGGCTCTCTGTGAGAAAACACATTCACTGGTCCTGTGAACATATAAAAAGTTTAATGAATAGGGACAGTAGGAGACAAGACCACAGAGCAAAGGTATTATTTATGAAAAACACATTCACTCTCCTGTGAACATGTGCAAAAGTTTTAATAAAAGAACAGGAGGAGACAAGGCCATAGAGCAAAGTCACGTGGCATCAGCCAAGAGCCCCCTGTTTATCTTTTGGGGATATGTCCCTGGCTTGAGGCAAATTTGACCCTAAACCCTTAATACCTTTAATTACATCAGCCCTCTGCATATTCACAGACCCTTGTGCACAGTAAACTTTTCCCAGAGTGGTTTTCCGATGTTGCAGGAATTGTTTAAGCACATCGTCTGCTTTGGATCTGCTTCTTTTTAGAGCATGTGGATTCCTGGTTGTGGCTTTTAGTCCCTTTTTATCCCCTTGCATTCTGGGGCCCTGGCCCACACGCCCTCAGAGGGTGAGTGCTGCTGCGGGCACATCTGTCCAGGTGTGCTCACCCCGTGTGGCACATCTGTCCCAGCTGTGCTCCACCCCGTGTGCACATCTGTCCAGGTGTGCTCACCCGTGTGCGCACATCTGTCCAGCTGTGCTCACCCCGTGTGCACAATTCTCCCAGCTGTGCTTCACCCGTGTGGCACATCTGTCCAGCTGGCTCACCTGTGCTCACTGGTGTATATCCCATCCCAGCAGGCACTGTGACACAGCCACACTGATAGCAGCTCCTGCACTGAGCTCGCATGCAACAGAAATAAAACCCATATCTTTGTATCAAAGTCACTTTAACCACCCCCACATCTAAAAATCCTGTAATATTGCAAAAAAAAGCCAATATTATAATGTGTGTCTGATAACATCTCCACTGCATCTGGAGCATTCTCTGGCTTCATCTCCCCGCTCCCACCTTTCCCTCCCCCCAGGCACTCTCCAGGATTCCCTGTCCCCAATTGATGTCCCTGCTCCCTCCCTATCCCCCAGGCACTCTCCAGGATGTCCCTGTCCCGATTTGGTGTCCCTGTCCCCGGATTTGGTGGCCCTGTCCCCGATTTATGTCCCCGCTCCCGTCCCCTCTCCGGGAGCTCAGCCGAACACAAAGCGCCCTTTCTCCGTGCAGCCCCGCAGGGGGACATTCAGGACAAGCTGCGTGCATTTGATTGTCACCCGAGCCGCGGGGTTGTGGCAAACGCGGGCAACGGGGGCTCGGAGGGTCAAGCCAGGCTCTGGGAATGAGCCCTCGTGTGCCCCGCGAGCTCCGGGAGTGCGATTTGCGGGACAGTCGGTGACGCAGGGGCCAGCGTCACAAGGGAGCGAATTGCCATTCCTTCCATGTCAAAGCAAGCTTTTGCAGAGATGTCCCGTTCTTTGGGTACACAATGGGACATGGCTCCATCCCTGGAAGTGCCCAAGGCCAGGCTGGATGGGCTTGGGGCACCCTGGCACCAGGGTGGGATGAGATGAACTTAAGGTCTCTTCCATTTGCAAACAATCCATGCTTTTCTGGCACTGAGATGAGGCCCTCGCCTCCTCATCCTCATCTCCTGACGCTGTTCAAAACCCCAGACCTGCAGTTTGGCGGTGCAGGGACCGATCAAACCCCAGACCTGCAGTTCGGTGCAGGGATGTTCCCCCAATCCCCACCAGGGGAGAAGGGGATCAAACCCAGACCTGCAGTTTGGGTGCAGGGGATGATCAAAACCCCAGACTCATAGCTTGGGGGTGCAGGATGATCAAACCCCCAGACTCATAGTTTGGGGTGCAGGTGATGTTCCCCCATCCCACCAGGGGAGAAGGCGTTCAAACCCCAGACAAATAAACAAAAAGAAAACCCAAAGAACGAAAAAGAAATAAAAAAAAAAAACAACGCAGTTTTGGGTGCAGGGGATGATCAAACCAAAACCTGCAGTTGTGGGTGCAGGGAAGATCAAACCTCAGATTCATAAGCTTGGGGTACAGGAATGATCAAACCCCAGACTGCAGTTTGGGGTTGCAGGGATAGATCAAACCCCAGACTCATAGCTTGGAAGGATGC
>NDFG01000314.1:14233-26538 GCA_002167245.1 Sporophila hypoxantha
CACCATCCGTCCTCCCCTTATCTGCTGGGTATATTAAAGGCTGTCAAAACAGCCTCTGACACATTTCCTAACTTGCAGCTCGCCAGGAAAGCAGAATATATATTTACATAGTAATGCACTTATTTATCTGCTTTGAACTCGCCCTACTCGCTGCAGACGAGTTTGTGGGGAGTAAATATTTGCGAGGACCGCTGGTCTCAGGCGGAAAAAATTTACAAAGCACGTAAAGACTCTGTAACCAGATTGGATCTGGGCGAACCCGAACAAAGAAATGTTTTCAACGGCTCCGAGCCTGGTGTGTCGGCGTTGGTTTCATCCCAGTTTTGATGAATCCCCTGGGCTGGCTTGGAACCAAAGACCCCGTGGCTTTGCCGGCGGGCTCTTGCAGCACAAGGGCCCTCCTCTGTTGCTCCCGCATTCCCTGGCAACTTCCGAGAACGCCCATTTCCCCCGCTTCGTTCCGTTGCCATTCTGTTCTCTTCCGCTGGCTTTGCGTTGCCCTTCCGGGCTGGCAGAGCGGGGAGGGGGGTGCTGGCTGGCGTGTGCGCGCTCGGGGGTGGCCTCTGCTGTCACGCTGGTCACACAAAGGGGAGCGGCACCGGCACGCAGGGGCAGGGAGGGCTGCTCCGCTATGCCGTTCACCGGCGGTTTTGGCTGCGGGAAAAGGGGACGGAAGCTGCTGCTCCGGGGACATTCCCCCCGTTCCGACAGCGCTGGCGGGTTCGGCGTGGCTGGAAACGAGGGACCAGGAGGGGACGGATCGAGTGGCCGATCCCCACCTGTGTGTCCCTGCACAATGCTGTTCACCCGTGTCTGGTGGCAACTGAAGGCTGCTAGCACCCTGTCACGAAACAAATCAGGACATATTCAACCTGCTTCTCCTTCCTGTGCCTATCTGTGCCTGTAATTATTCTGAGAACTCGGGAGGGCCCCGGGCTAGAGCGGGATTGCAAGTCAGGAGCGATGGTCGAGCGCGGCCGTTGTCCTATTTCACATTCTCCTTGGTGTCACCTCTACCCCTCCCGAAAGTAGGGGCAACTGGTGAACGAGGAGGCAGCCGAGGGTGAGGAAAACGCGGCTGGGGGCTGCTGTGGCCGCGAACCCCCGCTTGAACTTCCCGTGGGCTCGGGCGCGCTGAAAGCTGCAGCGATGTTCAGCGTTCCGGGCTCAGCACGGGGCTGCGCAGCTGCCAGCCCGCTGCCGAGCCCGGCCCTCGCCAGGCCGAGGCGGGGGGGATGGAGCCGCAGGGGCTGATTTGCCAGCTCGCAGCGCTGACTTTCAGGCTCGCAGTGCTGCATTTCCAGCTCGGCCCCCCGTTCCTGGGGGTGGGGAGCAGCGTTCCGGGCCCGCTGCTGCCTTTGCAGTGGTGCAGGCTGGCCCTGGCTCTGCGGGAGCTTGCCAGCTCTCCTCTAATTAAATTTCTTCCATGCCACGGCCCCGCACAGGCAGGCAGGTGATGCGCGTCGCAAAGGCACCCCACGTGTAACCCAGCCCCGAGGGAGGACGAGGGTGTGGATTTTGTGGGGCTGGGCAGAGCCGGGCTCTCTGCAGGAGCGATTCCCTCCCTGCCTGCAGCCGTCAGGAAATCGGGCAAAGCTGCAAGCTGCTTTCCATCCTCGGCTCTCGCTCCCCTCATCAGCACCCATGCACAGTGAGTCTGTGACACCAGAAAGCTCAAATCCACCGCGTTTGGTGACATCTGGCAGCTTTCCCAGTGGTCACCAAACCCTGCCCTCCTGCAGCATCCTGCTGCTTTGGCCCTCATTTCCCAGTGAGAAATATCTAGGAGTGGACGTTGGGACAAAACATCCCAGGGCTGAGGAGGTGGCACAACCCTGGGCTCACCCCTGCAGACAAAGAGCACCATGGGCCTGTCCTGCTGCTTGGAGCTCCTCCTATTAACAATTCCAGCATTTTGGAGCTCCGGTGTTCTGCAGCTCCGGTGGCCCCTACAGCCTGCACAGGTGGCCGGGGCAAGTGGTCCACTGCCGGCACTCCTGGCTCTTGCAGGCGTCCCTCCTCTCACCAGAGCCACAGGTCAAGGCTCCACACTCACTGCTCGAAGTCATTTCTGCCGGCAAGGCCTTTGTTTCCCGTTTCCCTTTGGAGGCTGACCCGGGACGTGTCCCCGGCCGCTGTCCCTGCTGAGGGACACTCCGCGGGGACACACAGGGCTAGATGAGGGCTCCGACGTTCCTGCGGGCTGAAGCTCGAGGAGTTGCCCATCATTCCGTTCCTCCCCTGCCTCCCTGGATTTTCCCCTGCCCGGCTGGGCTGCGCTTTGCCGAAGGTGCAGCCGCATCCCTCACGGAGCTTTCTCTGTCTCCCGCGTTGTCCCAGCGGCCGGGTCAGGGTGACAGCGGAGGACAGCTCAGCCCGGCTGTCTCCTGACCGGAAAAGTCAGCCGAGCATTCGCAAAACGCTGAGCGTGGCACGGAGCCTGGGCGGGCTGGGCTGCTGACAGCCCGCGGCCTTTGCACGCAGGCTGGGCTTGAGCTGCTGAACCGCGCTCAGCAATTTCGTCCCTGCTCAGCCACACGTGCAGAGCGCCGCGGAAAACTTCATCCCACCGCTGCGAGGGCTGGGCTCCGGCTGGTTAAATTTATTCCCAGCTCATTAACCAGGTGAGCTGCAAAGCCGCAGGCAGCCAGAGATAAGGAGGTCCCCGAGGAAGGGCAGGATTATACACTTGACCCTCGCGGGTGAGCTGGCTCCAGCCCGCCCCGGGCTACAGCGAGCCCTTGCGATTGCATTTCTGGGAATCCGCCTGGAACAGCTCCTGGGCTTTGCCGGGCTTGGCTGCCTCCCTGACTGGCAGAGCTGTGTGTCAGCAGGGCTGGCGGGAGGCTCTCTTGTTGCCCTTGGCACGGCAGGCTGGGTCCCCCAGAACTTTCTGGAAAGAGCTGCAGAGGGGCTTGGGGTCAGGGATGGAGGGAACAGGACGCAGGGAGTGGCTCCACTGCCAGAGGGCAGGGTGGATGGGATTTTGGGAAGAATTCCCAGAGAAGCTTGGCTGCCCCGAATTCCCTGGGCAGTGCCCAAAGCCAGGCTTGCGAGCACCCTGGACAGGTGGAAAGTGTTTCCTTGACCATGGCAGGGCATGGGATGAGATGATCCTTGAGGTCCTCATCCTCCTCCTGTTGCGCAAACGAGGGATTCTGCGTGCCAGCAGCAGCTTTTCTCCTCGGTGACAGCAATCTCTGGGTTTTTTGTGTCCCATGGTGGTGAAACATCTTTGTTAGGACACTTTCCACAAGCTCTCAGAGCATCACCATTTCCAGGAGAAAGCTGCTCGCTTTCCCAGCAGTGCTATTTTCTCCTTTTTCACCAGGGTTGGGCCGGTGCTGGGAACTGAAAATGTTGGTTGGGGAAGGGGGAAAAAAAAAAAAAAAAAAAAAAAAGAAAAGAAATATGTTTTGCTGTGCGCAGATTGAAAAAGAAGAAAAGCAAAACCAAACAAATTGACGTGAATCACAGGCACCTTCCTGTTGCAAAGAGCACGAGCACGAAAACAACAGGCAGGGCACGATTGTTGCGAAGTTTGTGGCTGAAAAAGGAGCGCAGATAGCCAATTCCTGACCAAACTCCCCAGCTCTGCAGCCAGCCAATTTGGGGACAGAACTGCTGAAAACGGCCTGGGAAGGTGTTCTGTGGGTGATGAGTCAGTAGCCTTAAATGGGACAGACTAAATTTAGACCGAGTGGCTTGAGTACAACTAAATCTAAGCGTTGCAGCACGGCGAATACATCTCGAGTCCAAGGGTGCTTTTTAGGGAAAAACTCTCGCATCCTAAAAAGGGCGGGAGGAGTGAGCGAGGAGGGGGAAAATGGGTTCCAGTCGCTCCGTGGCTATTCCAGGCTACTCCAGACAATAGCCTGGTTTCCTCCTGCTGGCACCCGTTTTGCTGCCAGCCCCACCCGCGTGGCATTGCCAGAGGGAGCAGGATGTGGAGGTGTAATTGAAGGTGTGGGTTTGGCTGAATCCAGCCCGTAATGACAGCTTTGCCTCTTTCACCTGTCCCCTCCCCGCTTGGTTCATGGTCAGGCCAGCGATGATTTCCCCGTTCGTTATGCACGGGGGCAAAATATCCTCGTCTGCAGGTGGGGAGGGACGGCACGGGCGACGTTTCGGGAGTGCCTTGAAGCGAATTCGAGGGCCGGTTCCCAGCCCTCGCACTGCCCGCGCGGCTGTGCTGACGATCTCGGCGTTTTTGGCAAGGTCTGGTTTCACGATTCCTGCCCCGGGGCTTTCCGGCTTGGGGAACGCGGAGCTGCAGCCGCGGGCATGCACTGTGAGGGGAATGGGAAATCCGTGTCCCGGCTCAGCGGGCACACAGGGGTTGGCTGGGGAGGGCTTCCGGGGCATTCCCTGGCACGAACTCGGAAATGGCCGGCGGCTGGCCCACTCACCTGAATTCATGGCAGGTGTGCGAAGTGAGCAGGAGAAGGCTGGGAAGGCTCGGTGGGGCCATTCCCTGGATCCCTCTGATCCTTTCTGATCCCACTGGGAAGCTCGGTGGGGCCATCCCACTCACTGTTGTTCCTTCCCAATGCTTCTGGGAAGGGCATGGCAGGGCCCTTCCTGATTCCCACTGAATCCTTTCCAATCCCACTGGCTAAGGGCACAACGGGGGCCATCCTGATCCCACTGGGATCCTTCCAATCCCATGAGAAGGGCACAATGGGCGCATTCCTTGATCCACTGGGATTCCTTTCCAATCCCACTGAGAAGGGCAAACAATGGCCGGCCATCCCTGGCATCCCACTGGGATCCCTTTTCTGATCCCACTGAGAAGCACAATGGGGGCCATTCCCAACCCACTGTGATCCTTTCCAATCCCACTGGGAAAGCACAGCAGGGCCATTCCTGACCCCACTGGGATCTTTCCAATCCCCACGGGCAAGGGCTGTGGCAGGCGGCCATTCCCAGTTTCTGTTGGAGTCCTCCCCAAGCCCAAGTGGGAAGGCACAGTGGGGCCATTCCCAATCCCATTGGGATCCTTCGATCCCACTGGGAAGGGCATGCAGGGCCATTCCTTGCATCCACTGCGGATCTTTCCTTAATCCCTCTGGAAAGGCAGTTGCAAGGCCACTCCCAATTCATTGGGATCGCTTCCTGATGCCACTGGAAGGGCGATGGTGAGGTTCATTCCAACCCTACTGGGATTGCTTCCAAATCCCTCTGTAAAGGCCACAGCAGGCCATTCCTGACCCACTTGGATCCTTCCCAATCCCACTGGGAAGGCACCATGGGGCCATTCCAAATCCCTCTGGAAGGGGTGGCAAGGCCATTCCCAACTCCCATTGGGTCCTTTCCTGATTGCCACTGGGAAGCGGCAGGCGTGAGGTCATTCCCAATCCCACGGGGAAAGGCATGGCAGGTCATTCGCCAATCCCAATGGGATCTTTCCCAATGCTTCTGGGAAGGCTGGCAGGGGCCAATTCAAATCCCACTGGATTCTCCTGGATCCACTGGAAGGGCACGGTGGCTGTTTCCCAACTCCACTGGGATCACTTTCCCAACCCCACTGGGAAGGGCAGGGCAGGGCCCAGTCCCGGACCCCCTGGGATCCTTCCCAATCCTGCTGGAAGGGCACAGGCGGGCCATTCCTGACCCCACTGGGAAGGGCCTCACCTGCATTCACAGGCATAAAAAAAACCTGCTGGATCTTCCCTCAGAACCTCCCTGGGGACACCAATGGTGGCCGTGGCCTGCTGCCCACCCTTGCCCGTGGAATGTTTCCAGCTGTGGGAGCTGGGATAGGAAGAGGATGGAGCAGGGTTGCTCTGCTGCTGGAGCTTGCTCGGGGCATTTTTCCCTCTGAAGGCCCTTTCCTGGGAAATCAATGTTTGACTTTCCTGGCTGGAGGGCTCCCCGGATCCCCACCGAATCCATCCTTTGTTTGCACTTGACACAACATCCAGCAGTGCTTGTTGCCATTGTTGGGTTAAAAGTTCCGATCCTCACAGCCTGGGACCAGCACTGCCAGAGCAGGAGCTTTTGAAAGTGGAAAACCTGGCCTCTAAATTTAAGCCCCTGCAGCCGTGGGGTGCAAGCCGGGAAGGCCGGACTGCGCGGATGGCACAAATCCACGGAATCAAAAGGCTCGGCCTCGCCTCGGCAGCTCCAGTGCTGCATAAATTATGGCGGAGCGAGAGTGGGGCCGTGTTAGGTTATCATGGAATGCGTGGCCGAGCCCGCCAGCAGGGGTTTGATGTTTAATAAGGAGAATTCCAGCGTTCCCGGAGCGTGGGGCGCAGGCAGAGCCCCGGCTTTGATCCAGGGCTTGTTCCCTGCAGATGCAGGTAGGTCTCTTTTGTTGCTTGCTGAGTGGTGTTTGGATCAATTCCAGCTTCCAGCTTGGAGCAGGGATACGGCAGCTCAGCTCCCCCCACAGAGACTTTGGGATCCCAAATGCCCAATCCCAACCTCGGGCAGCTCAGTTCCAAAACCAAAAGGATTTTTTCCCCCCAAGGCCCCTCCTAAGAAATAGCTCGGGAATGCTTGACCTGCCAGGATATTTTCCTTTCGGAAGTGCCTCTGAAAAAGCGCAATTTGTGTGCTCCGAGAGGAGTGCTCTGCAGCGTGGCCCTGCGGGCATCGGGATCGCCGCCTTTTGTGCGGATGGATTTATACCCCGCTAATGCCGGCGCTCCATATGTCTGCCCGGCTCGGGGAAAGCTGGGAAGGGCAGCGAGCTGCCCAAGGCACCAATGCAGCACCCCGGCGAGCGCAGGATAGAGGGAAAAGGGGAAAGGGAAAACGCTGGCAGGGAGGGAGCTGCCCAAGGCACAGTGAGCAGCCCGGGAGTGCAGGGATAGAGGGGGAAAGGGAAACGCGGGCAGGGCAGGAGCTTCCAAGGCACAGTGAGCAAGCCTGGGAATGCAGGGATAGAGGGGAAAGGGCAAGGGAAAAGCTGGGGAAGGCAGGGAGCTGCCCAAGCACAATGTAGCAAGCCGGGAAGCGCAGGGGATAGAGGGAAAAGGGGCAAGGGAAAAGCTAGGAAGGGCAAAGCGAAGCTTGCGCAAGGCACAATGAGCACCCCGGGAGCGCACGGGATAGAGGGGAAAAAGGGGAAAGGGAAAAGCTGGGCTGGGCAGGAGCTGCCCAAAGGCCGGAGGAGCGCAGGGACAGGGGAAAAGGAGCCGGCGGCGAAAGCTGGCATGGCAGGGATCTCTCCAGGGCACCAGGCAGAAGGCAGGGGACAGGGGCGGAAAAAGGGCAAGGGAAAAAGCTGGGCAGGGCAGCGAGCTTGCCCAAGGCACAGTGAGCAGCCCAGGAGTGCAGGCGATTTAGAGAGGAAAAAGGGAAAAAAAGGAAAAGCTGGGGCAGGGGGCGGGAGCTCTCCCAGGGCACCCTGGAGAGCAGCAGAACAGGGGGGAAAGGAGCTGGGGGAAAAGCTGCGCTGGGCAGGGATCTCTTCTGTGGGCACCCAGAGCGCAGGGATAGAGGGGAGCAGGGGCCAGGGAAAAAAGCTGGGCAGGGCAGGGAGCTCTCAGGGCACGGGCAGCGAGTGCAGGGACAGGGGAAAGAGGCAAGCCCAGGGGAACGCGTGGGCATGGGCAGGGAGCTCTCCAGGGCCGTGGAGCGCAGCGGACAGGGGGAAAAGGGGAAAGGGAAAAAGCTGGCATGGCCAGCAAGCTGCCCAGGCACAGTGAGGCACCCCAGGAGTGCAGGGATATGGGGAAGGAACCCAGGGAAAAGCTGTGAGTGTGGCAGGATCTCTCTGCGGCACCCTGAGCGCCAGGGACAGGGGGAAAAGGGAAAGGAAACGCTGGGCATGCAGCGTGCTGCCGCAGCGGCACAGGTGAGCACCCGGGAGTGCAGGACAGAGGGGAAGGAGCCAGGGAAAAGCTGGGAAGGGCAGGGAGCTCCTCCAGGCACCCTGGGAGAGGCAGGGACAGGAGGAAAGGAAGCTGGGGAAAGCGGGCAGGGCCAGGGATCTCTCCAGGGCATGGCGGCACCCCGGGAGCAGAGGGACGGAGTCGGGAAAGGCAGCCAGGGGAAAAGCTGGGCTGGAGCAGGGAGCTCCCCAGGGCACCCCGGGAGTGCAGGGACAGGGGGAAAAGGGGAAAGGGAAAAGTGGGCATGGCAGCAAGCTGCCCAAGGACAGTAAAGCAGCCCGGAGTGCAGGGACAGGGGGGAAAGGGCAAGGGAAAAGCTGGTCAGGCAGAGATCTCTCCAGGGCACAGTGAGCACCCCGGAATGCAGGAGTATGGGGCGGAAGGAACCAGGGAAAAGCTGTGTGTGGCCAGGGAATCTGCTCTGCGGGCACCCTAGAGCGCAGGACAGGGGGAAAAAGGGAAAGGAAAACGCTTGGGCCATGGCCAGCGAGCTTGCCCAGGGCACTGGTGAAACACCCCGGGAGTGCAGGGACAGTGGGGGAAGGAGCCAGGAAAAGCTGGGAAGGGCAGCGGAGCTCTCCTGGCACGGCAGGATTGCAGGACAGGGGGGAAAAGGAGCCCAGGGGAAAGCTGCGGCATGGCAGGATTCTCTCCAGGCACGGCGGGCACCCCGGAGTTGTGGACAAGGGAGAAAGGAGCTGGGAAAAGAGGGATAGAGGAATTCCCAGCTGGAGTGGAAAACCCCACTGGGTGAGGATGTTGGTGTCCCGCAGGCCGTGCCCTTCAGCTGGGAGAGGGCAGCCGGAAGGGCTGGGGAGCAGAGATAAGATGAGATTTGAGATAAGGAAAGAAGAGAACGGGTGATGAATCGCCGCTCGATCTCCAAAGCGGTCTCGGGGGGGCATGAGGAAACTCCGATGGAGCTCCGTGGCCGCCCCTTGCCGGGATCTCAGGGTGTGAGACAGAGGTGTGATGTGCCTCAGGCTGCTCTCACGCCTTCTTCTTTTAGGGTTTCCTGAACCAGCTCCTGGGCCCCTTATGAGTTTTAGGGCAGCGTGTCCCCCTATCCCTCTCTCCTGTCTGTGCCGGTTCCAGACGTGAGCAGCTGGAGCTTCCCCCAGCTGGAAAATGGGAAGGGAAGCAGCTCACAGCCCAATCCTGCTTTTGGAACCGCAGCCTTTCCTGCAGGCATGGAGGATACGGCAAGAATTCCCGCAGGGCTTTTACCCAGCCCGGGCTGATGGAAAGCACGTGAAAACCTTTTAATGCCTCCTGTCCTTGCGGATGCTGCTGACGGAAGGCATCGCTTGCGAGCCTGCCCCTGCCCTTCCCTGCCCCAGGGGCACGAGGAGAGGCTGGGCTGGCTTTGGAACACCGCGAATTCCACCAGGACTCGCTGGTCACGTTCCAGCCTCGGCGTGGGATGGACACACAGCCGTTGCAGGGAGCTGAGTTTCCCTAGGCCCGAGGGAAGCGGAATGGGCTCACTTCACGTTCTGTCTGGTTTCCCAGGAGTTTTTGGGGTCCCTGCCCTTTCAGGGACAGGGAATGGCAGGAAAGCAGGGAGAAGGTGGCCCACGGATTCTGTTCAGCTCCAGCTTGGGCAGGAGAAGGGAACGTGGAGAGTGAGAGCCTGGCCAGGTGGGAATTTGAACCCCGAGGGAGCTCCTGGGGGATGGGACAGAAACCTGGAGGGTACTATCAACTTCTGCCTCTGCTGCTTTCTTTTCCTTTGTGGAAATGACTCAGGTTTGGGGCACGGGACAACCCAACCCACAGGGTGATCCTCAGCCTGCGGTGATCCCTTCAGCCTTCCGTCCAGCTCTCCTTCTCCAGAGGGGCTGTCCCTGGGACTCGTGCGGATACAGGACCCTGCTCCGGGTGCAGCCCTGCAGGGCTGGCACAGGAGGCACAGCAGAGAAGTGGCGCTCCACAACATTTCTTGCCACTTACGTTCTCCTTTCGCCTCCTTCTCGGAAACCCGTCCAGAAAATGAGAACAATGTGTCACTTACTCGTGAGGTGTGGGGTTTGGTGCTGGGACCTCGCAGTCACCAAGCCTTCAATTTTTCCGTGGCAGGTCAGAGCAAACCTGCCCAAAACTCCTGAAATGCCTCATTTACAGTCAGGCTTTTCCTATAAAAAAACCCATTGCTGCAGGCCGTATCCCAAGTGCCTGCAGGCTGCCTGAGCCTCCATCCCATGGGAATGGACTTTTTCTGTTCTCACAGAGCTGCCTGAGGGGTCCATCCCATGGAATGGGACATTTCCGTCCCTCCAGGCTGTCCTGAGCGGCTCCATCCCATGGAATGGGACTTTTCTGTCCCACAGAGCTGCCTGAGGGCTCCATCCCATTGGCAGAATGGGACATTCCTGCCCTCAGGCTGCCTGAGAAGGCGTCCAATCCCATGGGAATGGACACTTCCTGTCCCCGCTGTCCCCTCCCCCCCTCGTTGTCACACTGTTCCCTCGTGGTCGCTCTGTTCCCTTTGAGCAAGCACGGGCTTGGAAGGAAAACTTACACAGCAAGCTCCATTGGAGACAATTCTCCTCTTCCTAAATGCCTCCAATTGGATTTATAGTAGAATGTCTAAAAAAAAAAAAGAAAGAAGAGAAAATGCAGCTTGGCTTCTTGCTGGAGCTCGAGGAGGAGAGGCAGCAGTGTGGTGAATCCAGCCCTGCTATGGGAACAAAGGGACCCTGGGTTGTCCCTGTGCCCCTGGAGAGGGTGGGAAGGTGGGAATGCAGGGATTGTACGTCCTGGCCCGGCCTGGCCTGAGGAGGAATTGATGAAACTCCAGCGCAACTGCGGAGTTTTGGGAGCTGCGGATGGAGTCCTGAGTGACTCAGGAGTGTGGCCCTGAATCACATTCCCGGGAAAAGGGGACCTGGGCTGCTGTCACACATCCTGTGGGAAGAGGGACTGGGACAGGGACTGGTGTCACTGCATTGGGAGTGGGACAGGGATCTTGGTGTCACCGCATCCAGATTGGCAGTGGGACAGGGATTAGTGTCACTGCATTGGGAGTGGGACAGGGATTGGTGTCACTGTATCCAGACTGGCAATGGGACAGGGATTGGTGTCACTGCATTGGGAGTGGGACAGGGACCGGTGTCATCACATCCAGACTGGCAGCAGGGCAGGGATCGGTGTCACCACATTGGGAGCAGGACAGGGATCGGTGTCACCACATCCAGACCTGGAGCGGGGCAGGGATCAGTGTCACTGCATCGGGAGTGGGGACAGGATGTAGATCAGTGTCACCGCATCCAAACCAGGAGAGGCACAGGGACTGGTGTCACCACATCCAGACTGGCAATGGGACAGGGATTGGTGTCACTGCATTGGGAGTGGGACAGGGATTGTTGTCACCACATCAGGAACGGGACAGGGATCAGTGTCACCGCATCCAGACCCGGAGCGGGATTGGTGTCACCATATTGGGAGTGGGACAGGGATCGGTGTCACAACATCCAGACTGGCAATGGGACAGGGAGTGGTGTCACTGCATTGGGAGCGGGACAGGGATCTTGGTGTCACCGCATCCAGACCCAGAACGGGATTGGTGTCACTGCATCGGGAGCAAGACAGGGAGTGGTGTCACAACATCCAGACTGGCAGTGGGACAGGGATCGGTGTCACCACATCCAGACCCGGAGCGGGATTGGTGTCACCATATTGGGAGTGGGACAGGGATCGGTGTCACAACATCCAGACCTGGAGTGGGGCAGGGATCAGTGTCACTGCATTGGGAGTGGGGACAGGACATAGATCAGTGTCACCGCATCCAAATCAGGAGAGGCACAGGGACTGGTGTCACCACATCCAGACTGGCAATGGGACAGGGATTGGTGTCACTGCATTGGGAGTGGGACAGGGATTAGTGTCACTGTATCCAGACTGGCAATGGGACAGGGATTGGTGTCACTGCATCCAGACTGGCAATGGGACAGGGACTGGTGTCACCTCATTGGGAGTGGGACAGGGATTGTTGTCACCACATCAGGAACGGGACAGGGATCGGTGTCACCGCATCCAGACCCGGAGCGGGATTGGTGTCACCATATCGGGAGTGGGACAGGGATCGGTGTCACCACATTGGGAGTGGGACAGGGATTAGTGTCACTGTATCCAGACTGGCAATGGGACAGGGATTGTTGTCACCGCATCAGGAACGGGACAGGGATCGGTGTCACCGCATCCAGACCCGGAGTGGGATTGGTGTCACCATATTGGGAGTGGGACAGGGATCGGTGTCACCACATCCAGACTGGCAATGGGACAGGGAGTGGTGTCACTGCATTGGGAGTGGGACAGGGATCTTGGTGTCACCGCATCCAGACCCAGAACAGGATTGGTGTCACTGCATCGGGAGCAGGACAGGGAGTGGTGTCACAACATCCAGATTGGCAGTGGGACAGGGACCGGTGTCACCACATTGGGAGCGGGACAGGGATCAAT
>NDFG01000314.1:37929-54248 GCA_002167245.1 Sporophila hypoxantha
GGGATGGGGAGGGCTGGAGTATTTGGTTGAAGGAGCTGTGTGTGCTCCTCATGAGCTCCCTCCGGATGAGGAGATCTGGGAAATCCCAGGGAGGATCCGGGAACTGGTGTGGTGCTGGGGGCTCTGTGCCATGGCCGGGCTCCTGTCCCCCTGCAGGAGGACAGCCGGAATTACCTGACCCTGGTGGAGCAGTACGGGGACGGGCTCCTGGTGTGCGGGACCGGCGCCTGCGCTCCCACCTGCTGGAACGTGGTACGGACCCTTCCCCCTTCCTGGRTGGGCAAAACCCGGCCTGACCCCACTCAGGATCCCCTTGTGTCCTTCCCCAGACGCAGAGGAAGGAGAGCCAGCCCTGGGATGGGAGAGGGATCGCTCCCTTCA
Organism: Sporophila hypoxantha; assembly: GCA_002167245.1. NCBI lineage: Eukaryota > Metazoa > Chordata > Aves > Passeriformes > Thraupidae > Sporophila > Sporophila hypoxantha. The sequence continues at coordinate 38,311 of NDFG01000314.1, forward strand.
CCCCTGACTCCAACACCCTCGTTGTTGTCGATGGTAAGTGGGATATTTTCCCATTTTCCTGTTTTCCTGTGGTTTCGTTGCGCCCAAAGCCTCCCTGGGACAAACAGCAACCCCCTGAAGCTGCTCTGAGGGCTTTGTCCCATTGGCTCTCCTCATTTTGTCTCCATGGAAATGCACATCCCATTGGGACAGAGGTTGGAGATTCCCACTGGGGCGTGGAATGGGGGCTCTGTGTGGGAGGAACATTGGGAATCAGGAGTGCTTTGGGTCAGGAGGGACCTGGGAAGGACCTGAATCAGGAATGTTTTGGGTGGGGAGGGACATCAGAAGGAGGGACCTGAACTGGGAATGCTTTGGGAATGCTTTGGGTTGGGAGGGACCTGGGAAGGAGGGATCTGAATTGGGAATGTTTTGGGTCAGGAAGGACCCGGGGAGGACCTGAATAAGAAATGCTTTGGGTCAAGAGGGACCTTGGGAGGAGGGACCTCAATCAGGAATGTTTTGGGTCAAGAGGGACCTAGGAAGGACCTGAACTGGAAATTCTTTGGGTCAGGAGGGACCTGGGAAGGAGGGATCTGAATTGGGAATGTTTTGGGTTGGGAGGGACCTGGGAAGGACCTGAATTGGGAATTCTTTGGGTTGGGAGGGACTTGGGAAGGAGGGATCTGAATTGGGAATGTTTTTGGTGCGGAGGGACCTGGGAAGGAGGGCCTGCAGTGATCCCACTGCTCCAGGCCTGCTGTGGGGACAGGTGAGAATCCTTCCAAGAATGTGTCCCTGCCACCCTTCAAGGASTGGGATTCCTGTTCCATACCCACCATCCCTGCGATGCCCAGGAAGCCCTGGCTGCTTTCACTCCTCCTCATCCTCTCCCCACAGGYCAGGACATCTACTCCACCATCAAGAAGAGCCAGCAGAATGGGAAGATCCCTCGGTTCCGCCGTGTGAGGGGCGGGGGAGAGCTCTACACCAGCGACACYGTGATGCAGAGTGAGTGGGGACATTCCCTCTGGGGGGACATTCCCAGCAGGGGGACATTCCCTTTGGGGGGACATTCCCAGCAGGGGGACATTCCCTCTGGGGGGACATTCCCAGCAGGGGGACATTCCTACTGGGGGGATCCCCACTGCACTCTGCCCCCCCCACAGCTGGCAGGGGGCAGGAGAAACTCCAGAGCCTCTTGTGGGAGCTGATCGGTGTCAGATTAAGCAAAACTTGTTAGTTTTGCTTTGCTGGCTTTTGCAGCGCAGATAGGGCTGTAGATSCACCAAAAAGGAATGTTTGGGTTGCTTTAGCCAAATCAGCAGGCTCAGACACCAAATGTTTGACCAGTTCAAGCCCAAACAAACCCTTTGTGACCTGTTTGGTGTGCCGGTGCCAGCCAAGGAGTGGCCAATACCCAACGGTGACAAATATTGGTGTAAAGCTACCAACGAGATAAATCCCATAACCAGTTAACATCATTGGGTCCCTGATCTTCTTAAAGCACCTTCTGAACTGGAAATTCTTGGTTCTTTGGCAATGGAATTTTGTGCTGAGGRAGATCCACAGTTAAATGTTGCTCCCCACTGAYGCTGGCAATTTATATACAGACACAAACGGGATGTGGGACTGTAAGGAAAGCGTTTAGAGCTGTTTTATTCTCAGCATTAGTCTCATTACATGATTTGGTTCATGTATAGATGCGAGCAGCTCACTATCCCGGCAGCAAGCCAAAGAAACTTAATGTTACAACATACCAAATACTCGTCTTGGCCAATTACACAAAGCAAAAGCACATTGACAGTGACTCTATCTAACCAACATAAGCACACGTAGCTTTGGTTAAAACAATGCTTGCTTATTTTCAAATACAATGCTCATTTATAAGAGAAAATGCACAAAACTCTATTCATGAGCTTAACCTTGCTAGAGGAACTTTTTGCAACTTAGGAAACTATTCTGAAGCACCAAGACAYAGCTCTATTGTTCTATTCCTCACGTCTTCTCTACTGCTTAAATATTTTTTCTGATGTTTCAGCACTATTCACAATTCTGCTGCAACTGAGRCCTGTCTCTTATACCATCTTCTTAAAACCCTCTAACTTTATGGATTCCCACACCSCACCATCCTGTGTACAGAAGCTCCAGTTTGTGGTGCAGCTGTAGTGCCCCAGTGCCCCCTAAGCTTAATCTGAGTGATGGGTACCCTYGGTGCCAGCCAGGAGGGAGCCAGCTGTCTGTTTCCCCTGAGCCCTGTCCCAAACCAGCACAAAAGTGACTTCCCTSTCCTTGGGGCATGGGGAAATGAGGCTGGCGAGTCCCCTCTGCGGGGTGGAAGGAAATTGGGTTGTGCAAAATGCCCGGCAGCTGCCCCGCAGCGTTGGGCAACTTCCAGTGCGGGCAGGGGCCCTGGGCAAACCCCAGCCAGGTCACACCCAGGGCAGGGACAGGGAGGGGACACGGGGAAAAGAACCTGCTCCACTTTCCTGGGCTTGTGGTGGCTGCTGTGGTGGCTTCCCAGGGGGGAAATGGGGGATTAATGGGATAAAAACGGAATTAAAATGGCAGCAGGATAAAACAGGGAGGGGGAAACCAAGCCAGGCCTGAGAGCCCCAGGGCTGCCAGGCTGATCCTGAGACATGCCCTGCTGTGGGAACAGCAGGGCTTTGATCCCTGGAGATTCCCTGCTATGGAAACAGCAGCTCAGGATGCTCAGAGGGACCCAGGGGTGCATTAACAGGAACGGCGTTACGGGGTTTTCCCAACGCACAGCGCGGATTGCTCCTCCTGAGGGATCCTTCCTTCCTTCCTTCCCACAACAGYGCCCAGAGCCAGGAGGGACTCAGGKTTCTGTGGCTGCCAGGGCTTCCCCAGGCTCCAGGGAATGAGTSTGTGCAGTCAGGCAGGAGGCACTGGGAAGGTGGCACTSATKCCTCAGSTTTAGCTTTTCTATTTTCACATTCTGCGCTGCTTTAGTGTGTGRGTCTGRGMTTCATGTTAGGGGATGGTGAGCTCTGTGCACAGAGCAGGGASACAAAACAATTCCTGCTCYAGCTGGGCACCAAGGACAAAGGATCCAAATCTCAGCCCCAAGAGCATAACCAACGTGGGCTGAAGAGAGAAAAACAAGCAGGATGAGATTCATAACCTGAAGCTGTAATTGGACAATTAACTCCAATATGCAGATGGAGTAGAACTTACAAAAGTCAGATACTTTTGTGTCCATTTTTGTGACCATTTTGGTTCATCTTGGTTGGCTCTTGTGCTGCCCAAGGTGCACCCATTGAGGAGATCCTTTTAATCAATCCCTGTTTTATTCTTGAGCTCAGTCTACTCTCAGTTCTAGCTCAGCCTTCCCAAGGCATCAGCAGGGCCAGCCTGGGCTTGGAGCTGTCCTTTCCCTGGGCCACAGCCATGTCCCACTCCCTGCCCTGTCCCCAGTGCTGGCTTCCTGGATGAAATCAGGCCCAAGCTCTGTCCTTTGCCTCCCCAGACCCTCAGTTTGTCAAGGCCACCACGCTGAGGCACGAGGAGCCTCACCAGGACAAGATTTATTACTTCTTCCGCGAGGACAACCCGGACAAGAGCCCCGAGGCGCCCCGGAACATCTCGCGGGTGGCCCAGCTGTGTAAGGTACCTTGGGGACAGGCTGGGGTGGCAGCCAGGACAGCTCTGGGAAGGACAGGGCATGTGCCAGCTCCCCTGGGCTTACCCAGGCTTGGTTTGGCCCCTCTGAGTGGGGCCTCTCCCTCGTAGGGGAGAGAATTCCCTGCTCTGTCTCACCGGGATGGCAGGAACGGGATTGTGGCAGCATCCCATGGTTCCCCATCAGGATGGGCATTTTGGGCTGTTCCCCCCCAAAGCCTGACTCCCTCCCTGCTGTCCCTGTCCCCCAGGAGGACAGGGGAGGAACCAGCTCCCTCTCAGCCTCCAAGTGGACCACGTTCCTCAAGGCCACCCTGATCTGCGTGGACCCCGTCACCAAGGGCAACTTCAACTGGCTCCAGGACGTCTTCTTTGTCCCTGCCGGTGACTGGCGGCACTCCAAGGTCTACGGGCTCTTCACCAACACCTGGTGAGGGGCCCTGSCCCAAACCCTCCCTTCCAGCCCTCTTTTCCCTCTGGAAAACAGCTGGAGCAGGCACGGCGGTGAGCACAGCCCAGTGTCCCCCCTGACACTGTCACTGTCCCCTCAGGGGAAGCTCTGCCGTCTGCGTCTACTCCTTCGGGGACATCGACAACGTGTTCAGGACATCGCGGCTCAAAGGCTACAACGGCCCCACCCCGGAGGTCAAACCCGGCCAGGTGAGGGAGGGGCAGGAGCCGCCCCGCGGGAGGCCCGGGGGGACCTCGGGAAGGGGACACGGAGGGAGGGACGAGCTGGGAACGGAGGGAGGCYGGAAAAGGTCCGGTCCTTTCGCGGAAAGCACGGGGAGAGAGGATCTTAGAGGGCACCCGGCACGGGCACAGTGACAACACCCCCGGGGCAGAGCTGTCCCCTTCCCCCGCCATCCTCAGCTCCCCGCCCACCTCTGACTCTGGTCCCTTTTGTCCCCTTCTATCCCCTCTGTTTGCAGTGCATCCCCTCGGGGACAGCACCCTCTGACTCCTGTCCCTTTTGTCCCCTTTTGTCCCCTTTTGTCCCCTTTTGTCCCCTTTTGTCCTCTCCGGGCAGCACCTCTGAGTCTGGTCCCTTTTGTCCCCTTCTATCCCTCTGCTAGTAGTGCATCCCCTCGGGGCAGCACCCTCTGACTCCGGTCCATTTTGTCCCCTCGGGGCAGCACCCCTCTGATGGTCCCTTTTGTCCCCTTCTGTCCCCTCTGCTAGTAGTGCATCCCCTCGGGGCAGCACCCTCTGACTGCGGTCCCTTTTTGTCCCCTTTTTGTCCCCTCGCGGAAGCACCCTCTGACTCGGGTGTCCTTTTGTCCCTCTGTCCCCTCGGGCAGCACCCTCTGATGGTCCCTTTTGTCCCTTTTCTGTGCCCTCTGCCCGTGTCCCCTCTGGCAGGGACGGTCTCTTTTGTCCCCTTCTGTCCCCTGTCCCGGTGCGTCCTCGGGCAGCACCCTCCCGCCGGTCAGTCCTTTTTGTCCCCTTTTGTCCCCTCTTGCCTGCAGTGTGTCCCCTCGAGCAGCACCCTCTAACTCCGGTCCCTTTTGTCCCCTCGGGCAGACACCCTCTGACTCCGGTCCCTTTTGTCCCTCTGCACCCTCTGCCCGCGTGCGTCCCCTCGGGCAGCACCCTCTGACCCGGTCCCTTTTGTCCCCTCGGAGCAGCACCTCTGACCCCGGTCCCTTTTGTCCCCTCGGGCAGCACCCTCTGACCCCGGTCCCTTTTGTCCCTCGCGGCAGCACCCTCTGACCCCGGTCCCTTTTGTCCCCTTCTGCCCCCTCTCCCTCAGTGCGTGCCCTCGGGCAGCACACGCCGAGCGAGACCTTCAAGATCGCGGACAGCCACCCGGAGGTGGAGAGCGGGTGGAGCCGCTGTCGCCGTCGCGGAGCCCGCTGTTCCACAACAAGCACCGCTACCAGCGGATCGGCGTGCACGAGGTGCCGCGGCCGACGGGCGCCGCTACAACGTCCTCTACCTGGCCACAGGTGCGGGGACACCGCCCACGGGACGCTCCCCGCGGGCAGCTGCGTGCCCAGCCTGGCATATGCTCGTCAGGCGGCGGCGAGCTGCCAGATTTCGGGAACAGCAGAACGCTGCCAGGCTGGCTGTGTGGGCACAGGCGGGCTCCGGGCAGCGTCCCCAGGCACGGGGAGGCGGGCACGGCTCGTGCTGGGGGGCAAAATCCTTCCCCAAGGAGCAGCTCCCTCGGTTTTTTGGTGCTTCCCGAGCTGTCCTGGTGCCTCCCGTCTGTGGGATGTGTTCCCTGGCACTCGTGGAGGACCTGCAGGGGTTTAAATTCCTGATTTTGTGATGGAGACGGTGCAGCCGGCTCTCGGTGGGTGGCTGGGGTTGGATTGGGGCCCAGAGTGATGGATTTGGGATTTTATAGTTAGAGAGAAACAGAGAGAATAGGGAAACAGAACAAGTGAGGTGGAAACAGAACAAGTGAGGTAGAAAACAGAGAAATAGAGACAGAGAGAAATAGAGAAAGAAGAGAAACAGAGAAATAAGAGAGAAATGGGAACAGAAACAAGAGAGGTAGAAACAGAGAAGTAGGGGGCACCAAGGACAAAGGATCCAAATCTCAGCCCCAAGAGCATAACCAACGGGCTGAGAGAGAAAAAACAAGCAGGATGAGATTCATAACCTGACTGTAATTGGACAATTAACTCCAATATGCAGATGGAGTAGAAACTTATTAAAAAGTCAGATACTTTTGTGTCCATTTTTGTGACCATTTTGGTTCATCTTGGTTGGCTCTTGTGCTGCCCAAGTGCACCCATTGAGGAGATCCTTTTAATCCATCCCTGTTTATTCTTGAGCTCAGTCTACTCTCAGTTCTAGCTCACCTTCCCAAGGCATCAAGCAGGGCCGCCTGGGCTTGGAGCTGTCCTTTCCCTGGGCCACAGCCATGTCCCACTCCTGCCCTGTCCCCAGTGCTGGCTTCCTGGATGAAATCAGGCCCAAGCTCTGTCCTTTGTCCCCAGACCTCAGTTTGTCAAGGCCACCACGCTGAGGCACGAGGAGCCTCACCAGGACAAGATTATACTTCTTCCGCGAGGACAACCCGGACAGAGCCCGAGGCGCCCCGGAACATCTCGCGGGTGGCCCAGCTGTGTAAGGTACCTTGGGGACAGGCTGGGGTGGCAGCCAGGACAGCTCTGGAAGGGACAGGGCAGTGCCAGCTCCCCTGGGCTTACCCAGGCTTGGTTTGCCCCTCTGAGTGGGGCCTCTCCCTCGTAGGGGAGAGAATATTCTGCTCTGTCTCACCGGGATGGCAGAACGGGATTGTGGCAGCATCTATGGTTCTCCATCAAGATGGGCATTTTGGGCTGTTCCCCCCAAACCTGACTCCCTCCCTGCTGTCCCTGTCCCCAGGAGGACAGGGAGGAACCAGCTCCCTCTCACCTCCAAGTGGACCACTTCCTCAAGCCACCCTGATCTGCGCTGGACCCCGTCACCAAGGGCAACTTCAACTGGCTCCAGGACGTCTTCTTTGTCCCTGCCGGTGACTTGCGGCACTCCAAGGTCTACGGGCTCTTCACCAAACACCTGGTGAGGGGCCCTGCCCAAACCCTCCCTTCCAGCCCTCTTTTCCCTCTGGAAAACAGCGGAGCAGGCACGGCGGTGAGCACAGCCCAGTTCCCCCCTGACACTGTCACTGTCCCCTCAGGGGAAGCTCTGCCGTCTGCGTCTACTCCTTCGGGACATCGACAACGTGTTCAGGACATCGCGGCTCCAAAGGCTACAACGGCCCCACCCGCGAGGTCAAACCCGGCCAGGTGAGGAGGGGCAGGAGCCGCCCCGCGGGAGGCCCGGGGGACCTCGGGAAGGGACACGGAGGGAGGACGAGCTGGGAACGGAGGAGGCCGAAAAGGTCGCGTCCTTTCGCGGAAAGCACGGGGAGAGAGATCTTCAGAGGCACCCGGCACGGGCACAGTGACAACACCCCCGGGCAGAGCTGTCCCCTTCCCCCGCCATCCTCAGCTCCCCGCCCACCTCTGACTCTGTCCCTTTTGTCCCTTCTCCCTCTGTGTGCAGTGCATCCCCTCGGGACAGCACCCTCTGACTCCTGTCCCTTTTGTCCCCTTTTTCCCCTTTTGTCCCCTTTGTCCCCTTTTGTCCTCTCCGGCAGCACCTCTGAGTCTGGTCCCTTTTGTCCCCTTCTACCCCTCTGCTAGTAGTGCATCCCCTTGGGCAGCACCCTCTGACTCCGGTCCATTTTGTCCCTCGGCAGCACCTCTGATGGTCCCTTTTGTCCCTTCTGTCCCCTGTCCGCGTGTGTCTCTCGGGCAGCACCCTTCTTCCTTGTCCATTCCCTCTGCAAGCCTCGATCCTTCGCTTTTGTCCCTTCTGTCCCTTTGTTCCCCTTGTCCCTCTGTAGTCTCCTCTTTCTCCCCTTATGTTCCGCCTGTCTGTCCCCTCGGGCAGCACCCTCTGACCCCGGTCCCTTTTGTCCCCTCGGGCGCACCCTCTGACCCGTGTCTTTGTCCCCTTCTGTCCCCTCCTCGCCACAGCATGTGTCCCTCGGGGCAGACCCTCTGACCCGGTCCCTTTTGTCCCCTCGGGCAGCACCCTCTGACCCCGTCCCTTTTTCCCCTTCTGTCTCCCTTCCCGCAGTGGTCCCCTCGGGCAGCACCCTCTGACCGGTCCCTTTGTCCCCTCGGGCACACCCTCTGACCCGTCCCTTTTGTCCCCTCGGGCAGCACCCTCTGACTCCTGCCCTTTTTGTCCCCTCGGGCAGCACCTCTGACTCCTGTCCCTTTTGTCCCCTCGGGGCAGCACCCTCTGACTCCTGTCCCTTTTGTCCCTCGGGCAGCACCCTCTGACCCCGTCCCTTTGTCCTCGGCAGCACCCTCTGACCCCGGTCCCTTTTGTCCCCTCGGGGCAGCCACCCTCTGACCCGGTCCCTTTTGTCCCCTTCTGCCCCCTCTCCCTCAGTGCGTGCCCTCGGGCAGCACACGCCGAGCGAGACCTTCAAGATCGCGGACAGCCACCCGGAGGTGGAGGAGCGGGTGGAGCCGCTGTCGCCGTCGCGGAGCCCGCTGTTCCACAACAAGCACCGCTACCAGCGGATCGGCGTGCACGAGGTGCCCGCGGCCGACGGGCGCCGCTACAACGTCCTCTACCTGGCCACAGGTGCGGGACACCGCCCACGGGACGCTCCCCCGCGGGCAGGCTGCGTGCCCAGCCTGGCAATGACTCGTCCAGGCGGCGGCGAGCTGCCAGATTTCGGGAACAGCAGAACGCTGCCAGGCTGGCTGTGTGGGCACAGGCGGGCTCCGGCAGCGTCCCAGGCACGGGGAGCGGGCACGGCTCGTGCTGGGGGGCAAAATCCTTCCCCAAGGAGCAGCTCCCTCGGTTTTTTGGTGCTTCCCGAGCTGTCCTGGTGCCTCCCGTCTGTGGGATGTGTTCCCTGGCACTCGTGGAGGACCTGCAGGGGTTTAAATTCCTGATTTTGTGATGGAGACGGTGCAGCCGGCTCTCGGTGGGTGGCTGGGTTGGATTGGGGCCCACGAGTGATGTGATTTGGGATTTTATAGTTAGAGAGAAACAGAAGAATAGGGAAACAGAACAATGAGGTGGAAACAGAGAAATGGAGACAGAGAGAAATAGAGAAAAAACAGAGAAATTGAGAGAAAATGGGAACAGAACAAGAAGGTAGAAACAGAGAAATAAGACAGAGAGAAATAGAGAAAGAGAAAACAGAGACATAGAGAGAAAAGAGAAACAGAACAAGAGAGGTAGAAACAGAGAAATAGAGACAGTTAGAGAGAAAAATAGAGAAAGAGAGAAACAGAGAAAAGAGAGAAATAGAGAAACAGAACAAGGAGAGGTAGAAACAGAGAAATAGAGACAGAGAGAAACAGAAAAAGACAGAAATAGAAAAATAGAGCAACAGAGTTAGAGAGAGACAGAGAAACAGAGTTAAGAGAAAACAGAGTTAAAGAGAAACAGAGAAATAGAGAGAAATAGAGAAACAGAAACAAGAGAGTAGAAACAGAGAAATAGAGACAGAGAGAAACAAAAAAGACAGAAATAAAAAAATAGAGCAACAAGCTAGAGACAGAGAAACAGAGGTAAAGAGAAACAGAAAAGAGAAATAGAAAAATAGAGCAATAAATAGAGAAACAAAGAAATTGAGAACAGAAATACAAGAACAGAAGAACAGAGGAATACAGGAACAGAGAAACAGTTAGAGAGAAACAGAAATTGAGAGAAATAGAGAAACAGAGCAATAAAGTTAGAGAAAACAGAAATAAATACAGAAACAGAGAATAGAGTTGAAATAGAGAGAAACAGAGGGACAGAGCAATAGAGAATTTGCAGAATCCTGGGCTAAACACAGCCAGTGCCCTGCAGGTCCCCCTGGGCAGCTTGATCCAACAGGAAGGGCTGTTGGATGGGCACGGGTCACCTGGGTCCTGCATGAAGCTGGGCTTCCTCCCCCTGGCTGAGGGAGAAGGGATCCCTTTGGGAAGGGGGAACCCCGAGCATTCCCAGCCCTGTTCAGGTGCTGCTCCTGCCCTCGCTGGTGTCAGGCCCAGGAGGCACCTGCTGGCACGTCACCCCCTGTCAGGGTGCTTCACCAGGGCTGTGCCCTCTCTCTCCCCAGACAAGGGGTCCATCCACAAGGTGGTGGAGCTGCCAGACGGGTGCAGAACATCGTGGAGATCCAGGTTTCCCCAACAAGGATCCCATCCAGTCCATGATCCTGGACCATGCCAGGGTGGGTCCACACTCTGGGTGGGACGGGCATGGGTGTCAGTGCCAGCCCTGGGTCGGGAGAGAAATCATGGAACTATTTGGGTTGGAAGGACCTTATGATCACCCTATGATGACCTTTAATGATCACTTTAATGATCACCCTTGTGACCTTTAATGATCATCCAGCCCCACCTCCCACTCTCCCAGGGTGCTCCACGATCCAGTGCCACCCTGACCTTGGCACTTCCAGGGATCCAGGGCAGCCACAAGAAATTCCATCTCAGCCCCTCCCCACCCTCCCAGGGACAATTCTTTCCCAATCTCCCATCATCCTGCCTCTGGCATGGGAAAGTCCCAGAGTTCCACTGGTGTCACTGGCTCACTCCAGAATTCCACGCTCTTCCAAGCTCTTCCTGAGAGCCCCTTCAGGCCTTGACAGGGCTCTGAGTTTCTCCCTTGGAAGTCATGACCTTGGCTCCAGGGTGAGACACCCCAGCTCTCCCCAGTGCCTGGACTAATAGAGTGTCTTCAGGTGGAGCCACCACATGGACAGAGCATCTCCTTGCCTGCACTTCCAGACAGGCTGTCATGCTACCTTCCTGGACTTCCCTGGCGAGACGGAAATACCCGTTGCCTTCCTCTCGCAGGCCGTGCTCTACGTGGGCTCAGCGAGCCGTCGGCTCTGGAGCTGCCCTGGATGACATGTGCGGGGCCCTACCGCAACAACTGCCCACAGCGGAGTGCTGCTAGTCTGCCAGGACCTGCCTTACTGCGAGCTGGGCCAACGGCTCCTGCCTGCTCGTGGCCCTCAGCAGGTGACGTTGGGGCCATTCCCTCCCATCCCACCAGGCAAACACCCACAGCCCCAGCATTCCCCTCCTGCGCTGAGCGCGTGCGCGGGTTTGGGGTGGATGCGTTGTCCACAAAGGTTTGGGGTGCTCTGAGTGGATCCATCCCTCCCTTGAAAGGTTTTGGGCACCCAAATGCCTTTTCCCAAAACTTTGGAGTGGTCTGTGTGGATCCATCCCTCCCCTGAAGGGCTTTGGATGGCCAATCCCTGTCCCCAAGAGTTTGGGGTGCTCTGGGCAGATCCCTCCCTCCCTTGAAGGGTTTTGGGCACCCAACCCCTCTCCCCAAGAGTTTGGGGTGCCCTGCATGGATCCCTCCCTCCCTTGAAAGGTTTTGGGCACCCAAACGCCTTTGCCCAAAACTTTGGAGTGGTCTGTGTGGATCCCTCCCTCCCTTGAAGAGTTTTGGGCATCCAATCTCTCCCCAAGAGTTTGGGGTGCCCTGCATGGATCCCTCCCTCCCTTGAAAGGTTTTGGGCACCCAAACGCCTTTTCCCAAAACTTTGGAGTGGTCTGTGTGGATCCCTCTCTCCCTTGAGGAGTTTTGGACACCCAACCGCTCTCCCCAAGAGTTTGGGGTTCTCTGTACGGATCCAACTCTCCCTTGAAGGGTTTTGGGCACCCAACCCCTGTCCCCAAGAGTTTGGGATGCCCTGCATGGATCCCTCCCTCCCTTGAAAGGTTTTGGGCACCCAAACACTTTTTCCCAAAACTTTGGAGTGGTCTGTGTGGATCCATCCCTCCCTTGAAGGGTTTTGGGCATCCAACCCCTGTCCCCAAAGGTTTGGGGCGCTCTGCACAGATCCATCCCTCCCCTGAAGGGTTTTGGACACCCAACCGCTCTCCCCAAGAGTTTGGGGTTCTCTGTATGGATCCATCCCTCTCCTGAAGGGTTTTGGACACCCAACCCCTGTCCCCAAGAGTTTGGGGTGCCCTGCATGGATCCCTCCCTCCCTTGAAAGGTTTTGGGCGCCCAAACGCCTTTTCCCAAAACTTTGGAGTGCTCTGTGTGGATCTATCCCCCCCTTGAAGGATTTTGGGCACCCAACCCCTCTCCCCAAGAGTTTGGGGTGCTCTGCATGGATCCCTCCCTCCCTTGAAAGGTTTTGGGCACCCAAACACTTTTTCCTAAAACTTTGGAGTGCTCTGTGTGGATCCCTCCCTCCCTTGAGGAGTTTTGGGCACCCAACTCCTCTCCACAAGAGTTTGGGGTGCTCTGGGCAGATCCCTCCCTCCCTTGAAGAGTTTTGGGCATCCAATCTCTCCCCAAGAGTTTGGGGTGTTCTGTGTGGATCCATCCTTCCCTTGAAGAGTTTTGGGCACCCAACCGCTCTCCCCAAGAGTTTGGGGTGCTCTGCACAGATCCATCCCTCCCCTGAAGGGTTTTGGGCACCCGAACACCTTTTCCCAAAACTTTGGAGTGCTCTGTGTGGATCCATCCCTCCCTTGAAAGGTTTTGGGCACCCAACCACTCTCCCCAAGAGTTTGGGGTGCCCTGCATGGATCCCTCCCTCCCTTGAAGGGTTTTGGGCACCCAAATGCCTTTTCCCAAAACTTTGGAGTGCTGTGTGTGGATCCATCCCCCCCTTGAAGGGTTTTGGGCATCCAACCCCTGTTCCCAAGAGTTTGGGGTGCTCTGTGCAGATCCATCCCTCCCCTGAAGGGTTTTGGGCACCCAGCCCCTCTCCCTGAAAGTTTGGGGTGCTCTGTACATGGATCCATCCCTCTCCTGAAGGGTTTTGGCCACCCAACCCCTCTCCAAGAGTTTGGGGTGCTCTGTATGGATCCCTCCCTCCCTTGAAGGGTTTTGGGCACCCAACCCCTGTCCCCAAGAGTTTGGGGTGCTCTGCACAGAACCATCCCTCCCTTGAAGGGTTTTGGGCACAAAACCCAACCCCTGTCCCCAAGAGCTTGGGGTCTCGTGCAATCCATCCCACCTTTGAGGTTTGGGCACCCAACCGCTCTCCCCAAAACTTGGTGCTCTGCATGGATCCCTCCCTCCCTTATGAAGGTTATGGTCACCCAACCCCTGTCCCCAAGAGTTTGGTACCCTGCATGGATCCCTCCCTCCCTTGAAAGTTTTGGCACCCAAACACTCTTTCCCAAAACTGTGTCTTCTGGTGGATCCATCCTCCCCTGAAGGTTTTGGCACCCAACCCCTCTCCTGCTGCTGGTCTCACGTTATCATCTCCAGCATTCTGAAATTGATGGAGGGGTAGATCCGCTCATCATTGGGGATTCCCATCTCTGAACCGCCGCTTCCTGAAGTTCTGTTGGTGCTTATTCCATTGCATCCCCCAGGACGTGCTCCAGAACCTGACTTGGACTCCTGGCGAGGAAGCTCCAGAGGGCGACGTCAAGGAAGGTACTGGGAATGTTGTGGCTGGGGAAGGGAATTGTTGGATTCTCCAGGCTTTGGATGGTTTGGAATGGTTTTGGATGGGCTTGGATGGGCTGTGGTTGGGTTTGGATGGCTTCGATGGGTTTGGATGGATTTGGGGGTTTGAGTAGGTTTGGTGGGTTTTGGATGGGCTTGATGGGTTTGGGGTGTTGATGTGGGTAGTTTGGGTGGGTTGGATGGCTTGGATGCACTGGATGGGTTTGGATAGGTTTGGGTGGGATTGGATGGTTTGGGCAGTTTGGTTTGTTTGGATGAGTTTGGATGGGTTTGGGTTGTTTGAATGCATTTGGGTGCTTTGGAAGGGTTTGGACGAGTTTGGATGGGTTTGGGTGGGTTTCGTTGGTTGAGGGATTTGGAAGTTTTGGATGGGTTGCTGGGTTTGAATGGTTTGGGTGATTTGGATGGGTTTGATGGTTTGGGTGGGTTTGGTTGTGTTTGGTGGATTTGATGTTTTGGGTGGATGTGGGTTGATGAGTTTGGATGGGTTTGGGTGGGTTTGGATAGGTTTGGATGAGTTTGAATGGTGTTGGATGAGTTGGATGGGTTTGGATGGCTTTGAATAGGTTTGGAATGAATTTGGTGGGTTTGGATGGGTTTGAAGGGTTGGATGGGTTTGGATGGGTTTGGACAGGCTTGGATGGTTTGATGGATTTGGACAGCTTGGATGGGTTTGGACAGGCTTGGATGGTTTGGATGTTTTGGACGGGTTGGACGCTTGGACAGGCTTTGGATGGGTTGGATGGGTTTGGACAGGCTTGGATGGTTTGGATGGGTTGGACGGGTTTGGACAGGCTTGGACAGGCTTGGATGGTTTGGATGGTTTGGACGGGTCATTTGTCTCGGTTTGAACAGACAGGTGTCTGCTAAGGAAGGCAGGAGCCTCCCCTAAATAGAAAAATGCAAACCCCCCTCGCTCCGAATTATTATAATTTTGAAATCAGGGGGCTCTCAGGCAGAGACATGGAGACAGGAATACAGGGCAGAGCAGAGTTGTGTTGAGGAGTTCCTCTCAGCAGCCACCTCTTGAGTCTTCCTCCAGGCCTACTCAAAAACCCAGCCTGCCCCCAGCTAACTCACCCTCACCCCTGTCCCCGCAGACGACTTCCGCAACATCTCGGTGATGCCGCTGTCCGCTACTACCTCAACTGCTCATCGAGGTCCCACTACCCACCTACACTGGTACCACTAGGACGTGCTCATCAAGAGCTGCAACACCTCCCACCCTCAGCACGAACTGCTTCCACTTCATCCCCAGCGTGCGCCGCGAGCACTACGGCCACTACGTCTGCGTGTCCGAGGGAGACGGCTTCCGCCAGGCGCTGGTCAAGGGAGCGCCTGCCTGGACCCCAGCGCTTCCTGTGCAGCGCGGCCGCGCCCCGCGGCCTGCTGCCTCGTGGCTCTCAGCTGCTGCTCGTGGGCCCTGGGCCGAGCTCTTCCACTGACGCCGTCCCGCTCGCCTGCCGCTGCAGCTCCGTGGCACTTTGAGCCTTCCTGCCGCCGCCTCGCTGGCGGAGCCGCGGCAGAGGGCGCGACACGACACGCGGTGGCGGCCCCGCCGCCAGCCATGCATCGCTGATGCTCAGGCCGGCCGCTCCTTGCATGTGATGAAGATGAAGATGAGGAGGAAGGAGCTGGCCTCGGCCTTCTCCGGACTGTGGATCCCGCTTGCCCGCCGAGGTTGGGGGGTGATGTTGGGGTGGCAGCGGCTGGCACACCCGGCGAGTCCCTCCTGCTTGAGGGGGCTCGGTCTTTGTTTTTTTTCTTTGGTGTGGGAGGGAGGTCGGGAATCTAGCCGCCGCCGCGTTGGGAATTTGCATGGAAAAGCTCGGAAGGTGACTGGATTTGGGGTGTGGGGACGGAAGGGGAGGTGGGAGCAGAGCCCGGGAGGCGCTGGGAAGACGCTGGAGACGCACAAATGCTCTCTGGGCAGCTGAGGGGCAGCGCAGGGGCCGGCCCGCTCCCACCCTGGCCTGGTGCTCAGGAAAGCGGCGCATCTCAGGGCACCGCGGGGGCTGCGCTGTCCCCGCCCCTGTCCTGTCCCTGTCCCGGGCCAGGCCCGGCCCGCTCCCCCCGCGCTCTCGGAGGTCTCGGAGCGAGACGAAACTGTGAAAATCGGATTTCCCCCTGCAAAGGGGGGGTCCCGCTCCTCGTCCCAACCTCGCCCACCCGGAGCGCCCTGGCCCTGGGCGGGGACACCCAGGGGACACCCAGGGGACACCCAGGGGACACCCTGGCCGTGCTTCCAATGCCTGTCCCGCGTCCTGCTCGCTCAGGAGACCCGAGGGGCGCGTCCAGAGCTTCCTAGTGCACTACATCCCGAGATGTTCCCATCCCAGTCCAGGACAGAGCTTCTCACAGCCCTTCTCAAAGCACTTTAACTTTTGGACAAC
>NDFG01000314.1:79046-89856 GCA_002167245.1 Sporophila hypoxantha
CCTCGCTTGAGGGGTGACAGAGACCCGATTTGGGCGATCTCCCACTCACTTGAGGAGCACTCAGGACCCCAGAACTGGGGTCCCCCAAGCACTTGGAAGAGCCAAATTTGGGGTCCCCACTCACTGGAAGTATTTAGGGTCCGCAGTTATTTGAGAGAATGGATTTGTGTCCCCACTCTCTGGAGGGGACTTGCGCGGTCCCCCAATTAGTTGGGGAGTTCAGCGCGAGCCCCCGGGATCTGGGGTCCCCACTCCTGGGACTTGGGGTCGGGCACTTCGGTCGGACAGGACTGGGTGGGCGAACCTCCCTTGAGGACTGGATTTGGTCCACCATTCCCTGAGGAGCCAGGTTTGGACTCCCTGCTCCTTTTTGAGTCCCCACTCATTTGAGAAGCACGCTGTTAGGGTTTGGGTCCCCAAAGTCCCCAAGGATGGGACCCCAGATCCGGCTCCTGACACTCCTCAAAAATAATTGGGGGACCCCAAAGTCCCTCCAGAGAGTGGGGACCAACAAATGCCATTCTCCTCAAATAAATGCGCCCTAAATTACCTTCCAGTGAGTGGGGACCCCAAAATTGGGCTCGGTTTCAAGTGGATGTGGGGGACCCAGTTTCTGGCGTCTCGGTGGGATGCTCCTCAAAGTGAGTGGAGACCCCAAATCTGGTTGTCCTGGGTTCACTCCTCAAGCGAGTGTGGACCCTCCAGAATCCCCTCCATGTGTAATGGGGACCCCCAATTCTGGCTCCTGTCCCTCCTCAAGTGATCTGGTAGGCCCCAACATCCCCTCCAAGCAAGCTGGGGAACCCCAAATCCCTCAAGTGATTGGTGGACTCCCACAGTTCTTGGCTCCTGATGCTTCTCAAAGCTCATATGGGACTCCCCAAGATCACCTTCAAGCAGTGGCGGACCCCAAACTCGCAGCCCCTCAGATAAGTGGGGACCCCCAAATCCAGGCTCCCTTGATGCTCGCGCAAGTAGTGGGGACCCCAAATCACCTCAAGAGTTAATTTGGGGACCCCCAAACCCAGGTGCCTCAAGTGAGTGGCGATCCCAAATTCCCCTCCAGTGAGTGGGGATCGCCTAACTGGGGCTCCTCAAATGACGTGGGACCCAGAATCGTGGGCCCCTGTTCACTCCTCAAGTGACTTGGACCCCAAATCCCGGCTCCTTGTTGCCTCCTCAAGCGAGTGGGGAGCCCCAGGGGTCCCCTCAAGTGGTCTATTGGGGCCCCAAATCCAGGCTCCTCAAATTAAGTGCGGACCCCAAATCCGGGCTCCTCAAGTGATGGGGGACCCCAAATTGGGCTTCCTGATGCTCCTCAAGTAAGTGTTATGATCCCAAATCTGGGCTCCTGTCAACTCCTCAAGGGATGGGGGACACCAGATCCCCAGGAGTTGGGACCCCCACAATCCGGGCTTCTTGCAAGTAAGTGGGAGACCCCAAATTTCCGGGGGTGCTCCTCAAGTGGTGGGAACCCCAATCTGGGCTCCTCAAGTGGTTGGGGAACCCAAATCCGGGTTCTCAGTAAGTGGTGGACCGCCAAATCCGGGCGTCCTCAAGTTGATTGGGGCGACCCCAAATCGGGCTTCCTCAAAGTTGATTGGGGGACCCCAAATCTGGGCTCTTCTGCAAGTGATTGGGGACCCCCAAATCCGGGTCCTCAAAATAAGTGGGACCGCAAATCCTAGGCTCCTCAAGTGGATTGGGGACCCCAAATCTGGGCTACTCCTTCGAAGTGGTTGGGAACCCCACAATACCAGGTCCTTCAATGACAGTGGCGACCCCAAATTTTGGGCTCTCCAAAGCTGTTGGGGTCTCCCCATAAACCCAGGACTGCAGCCGACCGACATCCCAGTTGCCAGTGGCAAGGGGGTGTTGAGGCGTGGCCGTTGAGGCGGCCCTTGGGGACATTGTCAGGTGCTCCGTGGGTGTGGACAGCGCTGGCCCGTTGTCCCCACCAGGACGGGCGAGCGGTGCGCTCGGAGCGGTCTTGTCTGCTTCAACAAGGAGGCGCTGCTGCCCGCGGCGTTGGCCCGGCTTGTAGCCCCTGCTTCAGCGGCCTTGTGGGCGAGGACTTGCGTGCGGCGCCGCGCGGGCCCAGGCGCGTGGGCTGGCGCCTGCTGGAGCGGAGACTTCAGCCAGGAGCTCTTCCGCTTCGCCCTCGAGTGTGAGTCACCAAGAACACCCACAAAATTAAGAACCCAAACAAGAACCCCAAAAACCAAACCCCGAAACCCCACCCCTCAACAAGTAATAGACCCAAAAAAATAGATACCCAAAAAAAACCTCCTTCAAAAAAGAAACCCCTAAAAGAACGCCCAATACCCCCAAAAAACCCCCCAAAAGAACACAAAAGAAGCCCAAAAGAACCCCAAACAAAACCCCAAAAACACCTCTGTCTAAAGATAGAATCCCCAAAAAAAATCCCCAAAACCCTCCCCAAAAGAAGCCAAAAGAACCACCAAAAACCTTCCCCAATAAGAAAGCCCAAAATGACCCCAAAATAACCCGCCAAAAAAGATCCCAAAGAAGCCTCTAAATGCAAACCCCGAAACCCCTCCCCAAAAGACCCCAAAAGCACCAAACAAAGACCCCAAAAGAAGCCCAAAGAGAAACCCGCAAATCAATACCCTCAAACCCCCCAAGAAAGAACCACGATTAAATAAGAGTAGTGCCCAACGACAAACTCCTCCAACACAAACCCCCAATACAAGAACCCCAAAAAAGTGATAAGGCCCAACAAGATATACTTCCAAAATCCGCGCCAAAAGAAACCCGAAAAGATGACCCCTCAAAAACAAGACCCCAATAAACCTGCCCTAGAACCCCGAAAACCAAACCCGCAAACACCTCCCCAAAAGAAAGTCCCAAAAGAACCCCAAGCAAACCCCAAAAACGCCCCAAAAGAACCCCCAAAAACAAACAAAATAACCCCCCAAAACCCCAAACAAACAAACAAACAAACAAACCCCAAACAAAAACCCTTCCCCCCAAAAAAATATCCCAACGTCCCCCAAAAAAAACCCCCAAAGCCCAAAAACCCTCCAACCCCCCAAAAAAACCAAAAAAACCCCCAAAAATATCCCAAAACACCAAAAACCCTCCCCAAACTCCACCAAAGCCCTCAAAATACCCGACCCCCATATAACTCCAAAAACCCCAAAAACCCAAAATACTCAGAAAACAACCCAAAAGCCCCCCAAAACAACAAATACCCTCCCAAAAACCACCAAACCCTCTTCCAAAACCCCCATAAATAAACAAAAACAAAAAACCCAAAAAACCCCCACCCCAAAAAACCCAAAAAAGCCAAAAGAACCCTCAAAAATAAACCCCCCAAAAACCCAACCCCAAAAAACCCAATCCCCCCCCAAAAAAAATACCAAACCCAAAAAACCCCAAAGACCCCCTAACCCAAAATTACCCCAAAACCCAGCAGGCCCCCCTGGCCTTTCAGGATTTGCCATAAGGACAGGGAGATGGTTGTCCCCTCCGCAGGCAGGATGTCCCTCCTCATGTGCGATGTCCCCTCTCTGTGTGGCATGTCCCCAGAGGTAACCTTTTGGTCCTTCCTGCTGCCAACCAGCTGGTGACAAATGCCAGCCCTTCAGCGACAAACCAGGAGGCCAGCCAGCCTCCATGCCACGGCAAGGCTGAGGTGTCCCCCGCGTGGGGACAGGGACGTTGTTCCCGTGACAGTCACTGGGAGCACCAGGCCAGGTCTCCATGGCCTTGGGAGACAAGAAACATGTTCCCTGATGCGTCACTGGGTGGCATCTAGCCAGGTCTCCATGCCCTGGGGACAGGACGATGTCCCTGGATTGGTCACTGTCCCAGCCGGTGTGCCACGTGCTGAGATGGGGACACCTGAGGCTGCTCCCTTGTTGCCATGGGGACGGGACCAGGATACAGGCATGTCCCTGACTGTCCCTTCCCCAGGCTGTGTGCAGTACCTGTATGGGGAGGTCTCTGTGACCATGGGTGAGCAAGGACAGCTGGGACATGCCCCTGGACTGTCCCTGTCCTGTTTCCTGCAGCGTGCCACGTGCTGTAAGGAGAGGTTCCTTGGGCCATGGGACATAGCCCTCATGGTCCCTGTCCCTGTCCCTGTCCCCAGCCATGTGCCATTGTGCTGTACGGCCCCTGTGGCCATTGAGGACATGTCCTTACTGTCCCTGTCACCAGCGCTGATGCCATTGGCACTGTACGGAAGAGGTTCCCTGTGGCATGGGGGACAGGGACAGGATGGGCACACGTTCCCGGCTGTCCCTGTCCCTGTCCCCCAGCGGTCTGTGCCATGCACTGTAACAGGGAGGTCCCTGTGGCCGTGGGGATGGGGACAAGGCAATGACAATGACATGTCCCTGTCCCATCCCCAGCAGTGCCATGTGCTGTACCAGGGAGGCTCCGTGGGGCTGGGTCATGTGACCATTGGGCGGACATACCCTCACTGTCCCTGGTCCCTGTCCCTGTCCCCAGGCCATGTGCCATGTTGCTGTTACGGAATTCCCTGTCGGTCATGGGGATTGGACGAGGGAACAATGACAATTGACATGTCCTTTGACTGGCCCTGTCCCCGTCCCCAGCGCGTGTGCCAACGTGCCTGTACGGGAGCACCTGGGCCATGGGGACAATGACAATGACATGTCCCTGTCCCCTGTATCCCCGCAGTTGTGCCACGTGCTGACGGGGAGCGCCTGGCGGCACATGGGACATGACAACTGACAATAGCATTGTCCCGTCCCCCGCGGCTGTGCCTCACGTGTTGTCAGGGAGCACCTGGGGCCGGTCCCTGTGGCATGGACAATGACACATGCAATGGCCTAATGACCAATGGCAATGACAATGCCATGTGCCCGTCCCCCCACGGTGGTTTGTGCACGTGCTGTACGGGAGCGCCTGGGCTGGTCCCTGTTGCCCAGTGGGGGACAATGGACAGATGACAATGACAGATGACAATGACACATCCCTGTCCCCAGCTGGTGTGCCACGTGCTGTACAGGTGAGTGCCTGCGGCTGTCCCTGTGCCCATGGGACAATGACAATGACGAATGACACGATTCCCTTCCCCGAGTGGTTGTGCCATGTGCTGTCACGAGGAGCGCCTGGGGCTGGATCCCTGTGGCCATTGGGCAGATGGGGACAAGGACAATGAACATGTCCCTCACTGTCCCTGTCCCTGTCCCCGTCCCAGCGGCGTGCCACGTGCTGTACGGTGTGACTGCAGCGCCTGGGCTGGTCTCCTGTGCCATGGGGACAGGACAATGACACTCCCCGTTCCCCATCCCCAATTGGGTTGCCACGTGCTATACAGCGGAGGTCTCTGTGGCCATTGGACAATGACAATACGACGAAATGACATATCCGCTGTCACCCCAGCAAGGTTGCTGCCACGTGCTGATATATGGGCGACACCTGGGGCTGGCGTCCCTGTGCCCATTGGGGACAAATGACACATGACAAATCCCTGTCCTGTCCCCAGCTGGTAATTTGTGTGCCACGTGCTGTTACGGGAGGTCTCTGTGCCCATTGGGACAATGCCAATGCCATGTCCTGTCCCGTCCCCAGCGGTGTCCACATGCTGTACGGGGAGGTCTTGTGCCCATGGGACAATGACAAGGACAATGACGAATGCCAATGACAAATGCCACTGTCCCTGTCCCACGGTGTGCCGCGTGCTGTAACGGGGAGCGCCGGCTGGTCCCTGTGGCCATGGGGACAATGACAATGAACACATCCCTTGCGTCCCGTCCAGCGAGGTTGTCCACTTGCTGTACGGGAGCGCCTGGGGGACTCTTGCAGGATTTCGTGCAGCCCCTGAGGCGCCAGTGCTATTCATCTTGAGGCCGTGTCGCGCATGTTCCACACCACGGCGCCTCAGCTGCTACCCTGCGCGTCCGCGCTTGCTGCAGCGCGCTGCGCAAGCCACACCTTTGGCGCCAGCAACGTGGCAGGCCTGGAGGCCGATCGTTTCTACCAGGTCAGTCTCCACCACCTGCACTACCTCGTGGGACACTCTTGTCCTGTCACTCTGGGGACACCTTCGCACCTGTACCTTGCCCTTGCCACCCTCACACCTGTTCACCGCACCCTGCCACCAGTCTGCACCTGTCACTTTGCCCTGTCACCTCTGGATCCAATCTTTGCCTTGTCACTTGCGCCTGCCCACCTCGCGCCTGCCACCTTGCATTGGACCAAAACCTCACCTTTCACCTCACCTGTTTCACACCCTGCCCTGATCACCTCACCCTGCCACCACCCCTGGCGCACCCCTCGGGGGACACCTCGCCCGTGTGCATAGAACTTTGCCCACCTCTGGGGGACATCTCTGGAGACCACCTCAGCGCCCTTGTTCACCCTTGGCCCTGTCCCACACCTGCCGTGTCATCCTTCACTCTGCCCAAACCACCCCTTGCCACCCTGGGAGCACTTTCGTCTCCTGTCACCTCGCCTGCCACCTCACAGCCTTGTCATACCTACCCTAGTCACCCTTGCTCCTGCCACCTCATCGACCTGCCGACCTCTCGCCCTGTCCACCCTCATTCCTTGTCACATGCTCGGCCGGCTCTCCACCTCTTGGGATATCATCTCTGGCAAGTCCTTTCTACCTGTCACCTTCTGTCGGGACATCTGCGTCCTGTCACCTCTTGGGGACACCTCACCGTCTGTCACCTTGCATATGCCACTTGTCCACCCTGTCCACCCCCTGGGGAACACCTCGCCCTGCCAAAAACCTTGCCCTGATCACCTTCCCTGTCAACCTCTGCCCTGTCATCTCTGGACATTTTGCCTTGTCACCTCTCCATCCACCTTGTTCTGTCACCCTGCCCCTATCACCCTCATGGGACATCTCTGGAGACGCTCGCCCCTGTCACCATGTCCTCCTGCCACCTCACCCTGTCACCTCTGGGGACACCTCACCCTGCCACCTCGCTCTCTCACCTCACCCTGTCACTTTGCCCTGCCACCTCTGGGGACAAATCGCCCTGTCACCTTTTGGGACACCTCATCCTGACACCTCACCCTCCCACCTCGCCTTGTCACCTTGCCCTATCACCACATCCTGCCACCTCACCCTGCCACCTCTGGGGACACCTCTGGGGACACCTTGCCCTGCTGCCTCACTCTGTCACCTCTGGGGACACCTCACCCAGTCACCTTGCCCTGTCACCTCTGGAGGTACCTCACCCTGCCACCTCTGGGGACACCTCGCCCTCTCACCATGCCCTGCCACCTCTGGGGACACCTCACCCTGCTGCCTCACCCTGTCACCTCTGGAGACACCTTGCCCTGCCACCTCACCCTGTCAGCTCTCCCTGCCACCTCTGAGGACACCTCTGGGGACATCTCACCTTGTCACCTCTCCCTGCCACCTCTCTGTCACCTTGCCCTGTCAGATCAACCTGTCACCTCTGGGGACGCCTCACGCTGCCCCCTCACCCTGCCACCTCGCCTTGCCACCTCTGGGGACACCTCTGGGGACAACTCATCCTGCCACCTCACCCTGTCACCTCACCCTCTCAGCTCTGGGGACACCTCGCTTTGTCACCATGCCCTGTCACCTCTGGGGACACCTCACCCTGCCACCTCTGTGGTGCCCCCATCACCGTTTTTTCACCCATTTTCCCCACCCCACCCCACAGACACCTCAAACCGTCTGAAACCTCCCCTGATAAATCCCGCTGCAGCCCACCTTCCGTCATTCCACTTCCCCACAATTCCCGACCTTTCTCACAAACCCACCCTCCAAAACTCATTCCCAGTCCAACTTCTCCCTCAGCTTCACCATCCTCTTCCACAACGTTCCAAAATCGACGTTTCTCACCTCAAAATTTACACATAAATATTAAAATCTCCCACAAATCCATTTCCCCCACGCCGCCACCCCCGGGGCGGTGACGCTGACGTCCCCTCCCGCCCCGCGGTGTCCCCTCAGCGGACAAGTGCATCCAGAACGTGTACCGGGACCTGCGGCTGCGGCGCAAGGGCCGCCAGGAGCACGTGGGCATCCTGGGCAACCTCATCCTGCGCGACAAGCTGCCCCTGGACGACATCCGCGCCAGCGTCACCGAGATGATGGCCGGAGGGGTGGACACGGTGCGGCCTGGGCACGGGACAGGGACAAGGGCCGGGCTGGGGCGGGGAGAAGGTCCTGGCTGGTGATGGGACAGGCAGGGAGAAGGTCTTGGATTGGGCAGGGAGAAGGTCCTGGGAGGTGATGGGACAGGCAGGGAGGAGGTCCTGGATTGGGCAGGGAGAAGGTCCTGGGTGGTGATGGGACAGGCAAGGAGAAGGTCCTGGTTGGCACAGGCAGAAGGTCCTGGGAGGTGATGGGTGGGGCAGGGAGAAGGTCCTGGATTGGGCAGGGAGAAGGTCCTGGTTGGTGATGGCTGGGGTTGGGAGAGAGAAAGTCCTGGGTGGGGCAGGGTGGGACAGGGAGAAGGTCCTGGCTGGTGACGAGTGGCCAGGGAGAAAGTCCTGGGTGGGGCAGGAAGGGAGAAAGTTCTGGATTGGGCAGGGAGAAGGTCCTGGCTGGTGCTGGGACAAGAAGGGAGAAGGTCCTGGTTGTCACAGGGAGAAGGTCCTGGTTGGTGATGGCTGGGGTTTGGAGGAAGAAGGTCCTGGGTGGGGCAGGGAGCGAGAAGGTTCTGGATTGGGCAGGGAGAAGGTCCTGGCTGGTGATGGGTGAGACAGGGAGAAGGTCCTGGGTGGGGCTGGCTGGGGCAGGCAGGGAGAAGGTCATGCCTGGTGCTGGTTGGGTCAAGGGGAAGGTCCTGGTTGGTTTTATGTGGGGCAGGAAGAAAGTCCTGGATGGAGCAGGGAGAAGGTCCTGGATTGGCCAGGGAGAAGGTCGTAGGTGGTGATGGGTGGGTCAGGGAGAAGGTCCTGGATTGGGCAGGGAGAAGGTCCTGGTTGGTGATGGCTGGGTTGGGAGGGAGAAGGTCCTGGTTGGGGCAGGAAGGAAGAAGGTTCTGGATTGGGCAGGGAGAAGGTCGTGGGTGGTGTTGGATGGGCCAGGGAGAAGGTCCTGGATGGTGATAGGTGAGACAGGGAGAAGGCCCTGGATTGGGTGGGGAGAAGGTCCTGGCTGGTGATGGCTGGGCCAGGGAGAAGGTCCTGGCTGGTGATGGGTGGGACAGGGAGAAGGTCCTGGTTGGCACAGGGAGAAGGTCCTGGGAGGTGATGGATGGGTCAGGGAGAAGGTCCTGGATTGGGCAGGGAGAAGGTCCTGGCTGGTGATGGGACAGGCAGGGAGAAGGTCCTGGGAGGTGATGGGACAGGCAGGGAGAAGGTCCTGGGTGGTGCTGGCTGGGGCAGGGAGATGGTCCTGGGTGGTGTTGGGACAAGAAGGGGAAGGTCCTGGTTGGTGCTGGTTGGGACAGGGAAAAGGTCCTGGGTGGTGATGGAGGGGCAGGGAGGGAGCAGGTCCTGGGTTGGACAGGGAGAAGGTCCTGGATTGGGCAGGGAAAAGGTCCTGGTTGGTGATGGGTGGGGTTGGGAAGGAGAAAGTCCTGGGTGGTGATGGGTGGGACAGGGAGAAGGCCCTGGATTAGGCAGGGAGAAGATCCTGGTTGGTGCTGGCTGGGGCAGGGAGAAGGTCCTGGTTGGTGTTGGGACAAGAAGGGAGAAGGTCCTGCTTGGTGATGGTTGGGGTTGGGAGGGAGAAGGTCCTGGGTGGGGCAGGGTGGGACAGGGAGAAGGTCCTGGCTGGTGATGAGTGGTCAGGGAGAAGGTCCAAGGTGGGGCAGGGTGGGAGAAGGTTCTGGATTGGGCAGGGAGAAGGTTGTGGATGGTGTTGGATGGGCCAGGGAGAAGGTCCTGGCTGGTGATGGGACAGGCAGGGAGAAGGTCCTGGATTGGGCAGGGAGAAGGTCCAGGGAGGCCATGGGACAGGCAGGGAGAAGGTCCTGGTTGGCACAGGGAGAAGGTCCTGGTTGGCACAGGGAGAAGGTCCTGGGTGGTGATGGTTGGGGTTCGGAGGGAGAAGGTCCTGGGAGGTGATGGGTGGGGCAGGGAGAAGGTCCTGGTTGGTGTTGGGACAAGAAGGGAGAAGGTCCTGGTTGGCACAGGGAGAAGGTCCTGCTCGGTGATGGGTGGGGTTGGGAGGGAGAAGGTCCTGGGTGGGGCAGGAAGGGAGAAGGTTCTGGATTGGGCAGGGAGAAGGTCGTAGTGGGTGTTGGATGGGCAGGGAGAAGGCCCTGGCTGGTGATGGGTGGGACAGGGAGAAGGCCCTGGATTGGGCAGGGAGAAGGTCCTGGGAGGTGATGGGTGGGTCAGGAAGAAGGTCCTGGTTGTCACAGGGAGAAGGTCCTGCTTGGTGATGGTTGGGGTTGGGAGGGAGAAGGTCCTGGGTGGGGCAGGGTGGGACAGGGAGAAGGTCCTGGCTGGTGACGAGTGGTCAGGGAGAAGGTCCTGGGTGGGGCAGGAAGGGAGAAAGTTCTGGATTGGGCAGGGAGAAGGTCCTGGCTGGTGATAGGTGAGACAGGGAGAAGGTCCTGGCTGGTGATGGGTGAGACAGGGAGAAGGTCCTGGGTGGGGCTGGCTGGGGCAGGCAGGGAGAAGGTCATGCCTGGTGCTCTGTTGGGTCAAGGGGTGGTCCTGGTTGGTGTTATGTGGGCAGGAAGAAAGTCTGGTGGAGCAGGGAGAAAGGTCTGGATTGGCCAAGGGAGAAGGCCTGGTGGTGGATGCTGGGTAGGGAGAGGTCCCTGTGGCACAGGGAGAAGGTCTGGCTGGTGAGGGACAGGCAGGGAGAAGGTCCTGGCTGGTGATGGGAGGCAGGGAGAAAGG
Source organism: Sporophila hypoxantha (assembly GCA_002167245.1). NCBI lineage: Eukaryota > Metazoa > Chordata > Aves > Passeriformes > Thraupidae > Sporophila > Sporophila hypoxantha. Next base: position 89,835 of record NDFG01000314.1, read on the forward strand.
TTCTGGCTGGTGATGGGACAGG
>NDFG01000315.1:18380-36317 GCA_002167245.1 Sporophila hypoxantha
CATTCCAGCCCCAAAAACCCCCCAGGATTTCCCTCCCCAGGAATGGGGGATGAAGGAGAAGGGGTTGTGCCCCTTTTTCAGGGATTTGCCCTAAATCCATGGATTTATCCCCGATTTTCCCCCAGGAACGACCCTTTAARCCCAAACCCGGTATAAACCACGAACACAGAGCGATCCCAAGAGGAAAACCCAAACAGCCGGAGGCTCAACAATTAAACAACCCCAATTTAATTATTATTTAMTATTGTAATCCCAAAATGAGCCCTCGGTTTGGGGTTGTGGTTTTGGAGCTGGGAAAAGGGACTGGGAGCCCTGGAASTCCTGGGATTTTGGAGGTCAGGAAGGGTTTTTGGGGTCAGGAATGTTTTTTGGGGTCAGGAATTTTTTGGGGGGGTCAGGAAAGTTTTTTGGGGTCAGGAATCTTTTTTTGGGGGGTCAGGAATTTTTTGGGGGGGTCAGGAAAGTTTTTTGGGGTCAGGAATCTTTTTTTGGGGTCAGGAATGTGTTATTTGGGGTCGGGAATGTGTTTTAGGGTCAGGAATGTTTTTTGGGGTCAGGAATTTTTTGGGGGAGGGTCAGGAATTTTTTTGGGGGGTCAGGAAAGTTTTTTGGGGTCAGGAATCTTTTTTTGGGGTCGGGAATGTGTTTTTTGGGGTCGGGAATGTGTTTTTTGGGGTCGGGAATATGTTATTTGGGGTCAGGAATGTGTTTTAGGGTCAGGAATCTTTTTTTGGGGTCAGGAATTTTCTGGGGCGTCAGGAAAGTTTTTTGGGGTCGGGAATGTGCTATGTGGGGTCAGGAATGTGTTTTAGGGTCAAGAATGTTTTTTGGGGATCAGAAATGTTGGTTGGGGGTCAAGAATGGTTTTTGGGGTCAGGAATGTTTTTTGGGGTCAGGAATTTTTTGGGGGGGGGTCAGGAATGGTTTTTGGGGTCAGGAATTTTTTTGGGGTTGGGAATGTGCTATGTGGGGTCAGGAATGTATTTTAGGGGTCAGGAATGTGTTTTAGGGTCAGGAATGTTTTTTGGGGTCAGGAATGGTTTTTGGGGTCAGGAATGTTTTTTGAGGTTGGGAATGCCAGTGGGGATTGGGAATGTTTTTTGTGGTCAGGAATGTTTTTGGGGTTGGGAATGGTTTTTGGGGTTGGGAATGGTTTTTGGGGTCAGGAATGTTTTTTGGGGTCAGGAATGTTTTTTGGGGTCAGGAAAGTTTTTTGAGGTTGGGAATGCCGGTGGGGACTGGGTATGGATTTTGGGGTCAGGAATGTTTTTTGGAGTCAGGAATGGTTTTTGTGGTCGGGAATGTTTTTGGGGTTGGGAATGTTTTTTGGAGTCAGGAATTGTTTTCTGGACAGGATGTTTTTTGGGGTCAGGAATGCCAATGGGGATTGGGAAATGTTTTTTTAGCCATGCCATTTCCCACCTGGCCACGGCGTGGAATTTTGGATGGTCAGGGCATGGGATGTTGGATTTTGGGATGTTCAGGGCAAACTGGGATGTTGGATTTTGGGAAAGGGTTCAGGAATTGGGATTGTTGGATTTTGGGAGGGTCAGGATATTGGGATGTTGGATTTTGGGATGGTCAGGGCACTGGGATGTTGGATTTTGGGATGGTCAGGGCATTGGGATGTTGGATTTTGGGATGGTCAGGGCATTGGGATGTTGGATTTTGGGAGGGTCAGGGCAGTGGGATGTTGGATTTTGGGATGGTCAGAGCACTGGGATGTTGGATTTTGGGATGGTCAGGGCACTGGGATGTTGGATTTTGGGATGGTTGGGGCACTGGGATGTTGGATTTTGGGATGGTTGGGGCATCGGGATGTTGGATTTTGGGAGGGTCAGGGCACTGGGACGCTCAGTTTCTGGGATGTTCAGGTTCTGGGATCGCATTCCAACGCACTTTGGGACGGTGGGAATGCCATGGGATCCCTGCAGGAATGCGCAGCCCCCGGGGCGATCCCACGGGCTCCGGGGGGATTTTGGGTGGGATTTTGGGTGGGATTCTGGGTGGGATTCTGGGTGGGATTTTGGTGGGATTTCGGGTGGGATTTTGGGTGGGATTCTGGTCGGGATTCTGGGTGTGATTCTGGCTGGGATTCTGGGTGGGATTCTGGGTGGGATTCTGGGTGGGATTCTGGGTGGGATTCTGGGTGGCATTCTGGGTGGGATTCTGGCCTTTGTGCCGGGACTCCTCCGGAGCCGCATTCCCGGGGTTTGCGGGCAGCCGGGATCGGGATCGGCGGCGTCGGGAAGCGGCGGCCGCGGCCCCTTCAAAGCGGCGCCTMCAAGCGCCGGGGGGAGAGGAGATGGAATCAGATGGTATCACCTGGGAACGGAACTGAACCGGGAACAACGGGAACGGGCGGGGCCGGGCCCGCCTCCCCCCGGGGCTGCCAGAGGCTCCCACGGGAGGGGACACGGGGGGGACATGAAGGGGACACGGGAGGGGACACGGGGGGGACACAAAGGGGACACGGGAGGGGACACGGGGGGGACACGAAGGGGACACGGGAGGGGATGAGCCAAGGGACACACCAAGGGACATGCCTGGGGACACAGCCTGGCACGGACATCCCCAAATTCCCCTGGTCCCACACCCAGGGGCTTCCATGGGTCAGAGCTGGGGTCCTCAGGGATGATCCTCGTGGATAATGGGGGATGTGCTGGTCACTGGTCTGGTTTGGGTCACTGCTGGCCGGATTTGGGTCATTACTGGCCGGATTTGGGTCACCACCAGGTTTGGGTCATTAGGTCATTCCTGGCTGGATTTGGGTCACCACTGGCTGGATTTGGGTCACCACCAGGTTTGGGTCATTACTGGCCAGATTTGGGTCATTCCTGGCTGGATTTGGGTCACCACTGGCCAGGTTTGGATCATTACTGGCCAGATTTGGGTCATTCCTGGCCAGGTTTGGGTCACCACTGGCCAGATTTGGGTCACCACCAGGTTTGGGTCATTACTGGCCAGATTTGGGTCATTACTGGCTGGATTTGGGTCACCAGTGGCCAGATTTGGGTCACCACCAGATTTGGGTTATTACTGGCTGGATTTGGGTCACCACCAGGTTTGGATCATTACTGGCCAGATTTGGGTCATTACTGGCTGGATTTGGGTCACCACTGGCCAGGTTTGGGTCACCACCAGATTTGGACACCACTGACCAGATTTGGGTCACCACTGGCCAGGTTTGGGTCACCACCAGATCTAGATCACCGCTGGCCAGATTGGGGTGACCGAGTGTGGGATCGACAGGGTGAGAACCCTGCAGATTTTGGGATGATCAAGGCTGGGATTGGTGGGGTTCCCTGTGGATTTTGGGGTGACCAAGGGTGGGATCAGTTGGGTGAGGGCTCCATGGCTTTAGGGATGCCCAAGGGTGTGATCAGCAGATTTTGGGGTGTCCAAGGGTGGGATCAGCAGGGTGAGAACTCCATGGGTTTTGGGATGCCCAAGGGTGGGATCTGCAGATTTTGGGGTGACCAAGGGTGGGATCAGCAGATTTTGGGGTGACCAAGGGTGGAATCAGCAGGGTGAGAACTCCATGGGTTTTGGGATGACCAAGGGTGGGATCTGCAGATTTTGGGGTGACCAAGGGTGGGGTCAGCAGGGTCAGGGCTCCGTGGGTTTCAGGATGACCAAGGGTGGGGTCAGCAGGGTGGTGGCCCTGCAGATTTCGGGATGACCAAGGCTGGGAGCAGCAGCAGCTGAGGATGACACAGGATGTGCTGGCAGGGGTTTGGCAACCCGGGAGTCACACAGGGGGGGCAGGGAMGGACATGGGGGGCCCTGGAGCTCCCGGGGGGTTCAGTGCAGGTGGTCCCGCGGGGGTGAATCCCGCAGGGTGTCCGAGGGTCCCGCAGGGTGTCCGGGGAGGGGTCCCGGGTGGTTCCGGGGGGTCCAAGGGTGGGTCCCGCAGAGGTTTCGGGGTGGGTCTCGGGGTGTGCCGGGCATGGCTCCCGCATGGTCTGAGGGGTCCGGGGGTGTGTCCCGGTGGTCCCGCGGGTGGGTCCCGTACGGTGTCGGGTGGGGTGGGTCCCGCAGGGTCCCGGTGGTCCCGGGGGTGGGTCCCACAGGGTGTCCAGAGAGGGGTCCCGGGGGTGAGTCCCGATGGGTCCCGCGGGGTCCTGGTGGTACCGGGGGTGTGTCCCGCAGGGTCCCGGGGGTCCCGGGGGCGGGTCCCGCAGGATGTCCGGGGAGGGGCCCGGGTGGTCCCGGGGGCGGGTCCCGCACAGTCCCGGGGGCGGGATCCACAGAGTCCCGGTGGTCCCGGGGGTGGGTCTGGCAGGGTTCCGGTGGTCCCGGGGGTGGGATCCACAGGGTCCCGGGGGTGTGTCCCGCACAGTCCCGGGGGTGGGATCCACAGGGTCCCGGTGGTCCCGGGGGTGGGATCCTCAGGGTCCCCGGGGTGTGTCGCGGCGGTCCCGGGGGTGTGTCCCGCACAGTCCCGGGGGTGGGATCCACAAGGTCCCGGTGGTCCCGGGGTGTGTCGCGGTGGTCCCGGGGATGGGTCCGGCAGGGTCCCGGTGGTGCCGAGGGTGGGATCCTCAGGGTCCCGGGGGTGTGTCCCGCACAGTCCCCGGGGGTGGGATCCACAAGGTCCCGGTGGTCCCGGGGGTGTGTCCCGCGCGGTGCCCGGGGCGGTCCGGCCGTGCCGCTGCCCGCGCTGTCCCCGCCCGCGGCCCGGCGCGGTGCCGCCCATTTCCGCCGGGCGGAGCCGCCCTCGGCCCGCAGCGGCCCCGCCGCCAAGCGCCCGCCCGGCCCGGCCCGGCCCCGGACCGCTCGCTCCGGGGCAGCCCGCCATGGCGCGGCGGCCCGGCCGCGCTCGCCCTCGGTACGTGGCGGGGCTCAGCCCGCGCCGGCCCGGCCGGCTCGGTCGGCCCGGGGGGCTCCGCGCCCCCACCCCGGCCGGACCCGGAGCGGGGCGCCCGAGGCTCGGGGGGCTCTGCGGGTGGGTTCTGGAATCGCGAGAACGCGGTAAAAATCCTCTAAAAATCCCATAAAAATCCCATAAAATTCCCCCGCGCGGCGCTCCGAAGTTCGTTCCCTGTGGGAAAGCGCCTTCGCCGCGACGCGTGAGTACGGCCCGTCAGACGCTTAATTAGAGCGGCTAATTAGGGCTGGGGCTAATTAGAGTTGCGGGTGGGGGGGGGTGCGAGGAAGGGGCGGTGGGAAGCGGGACGCTCCGGGCTGGAGCCGAGCCGAGCCGAGCCGAGCCGGGACGGGATGGGACGGACGGGGATGCTCGGGGGAAGAAGACGGACAGACGATCCCGGTGCGCTCGGCTGGCTTTGTGCCGCTGTCCCCCGCGGTGCACCGAGCGCGCAGCTCCGTATCCCGGTGGAAAGCGGCTGGCTTGGCCCCGCTCCAGCGCCCGGTGCTGCCGCACCGTGTCCCGGTCCGAGCGTGCCCTTGTGGGTTCCAGCGCTGTGTCCCGGTCCGAGCGTGCCCCGGTGGCTCCGGCACCGTGTCCCGGTCCGAGCGTGCCCGGTGGCTCCGGACGTGTCCCGGTCCGAGCGTGCCCTCGGTGGTTCCAGCGCCGTGTCCCGGCCGAGCGTGCCCCGGTGGCTCCGGCACCGTGGTCCCGGTCCCGCTCCTCCGCCGAGGCTCCCGCGGTGGCTCCGAGCGTCCCCGGTGGCTCCACGCGTGTCCCGGTCCTGTTCCTCATCCGAGGCTCCCCCGGTGTCTCCGGCCCGTCGTGTCCTCCTCCGGGGTCATCCCGAGCTCCCGTTCTCTCCGTTCCCGTGGCTCCGGTCTCTCTCCGGTGCCGTCTCGCCTCGGCGGGCTCCGAGCGTTCCCCGCTGTGCGGGCGCCCCGATCCCGGCAGTTCCGCGGTGCGATCGAGCCCTCGGGCCGCGGGAAGGAAGGAGGAGCGCTCCGGGGCCGGGAGAACCTCGGAATGCAGCGATAACGGAGACGCGTGGGTGAGAACGGAGCCGGGATTACCGGATGGGCTGCTGAAGCGCGGGGGGAAGGTTGGAGTGCTTCGGAGGGAGAGATTCCCGGAGATCCGCGGAGAAAGGGTGGGATGGGCTGGAAAAGCAGCGGGGGTGGGCATGGGGCAGCCCCAGGCCAGGGCTGAGCGGGGAGTGCCCGAGTGCCCAGGGGTGCCCGGTGCCCCAGCGCTGGGCATGAGTACATTCCCAAGGGCTGGGCTTGTGCCACCTGCCCACGGAGAGGAGCTGGAATGCCAGGGGATGGATGCCCTTGGGGATGGATGCCCACTGATCCCACTGGAATGCCAAGGGATGGATGCCCTTGGGGATGGACGCCCACTCAGAACTGGAATGCCAAGGGGATGGATGCCCTTGGGCATGGATGCCCACTGATCCCACTGGAATGCCAGGGGATGGATGCCCACTCAGAACTCCAGTGCCCAGGGGATGGATGCCCTCTGAATGCCCAGGGGATGGACATCCACGGGGATGGACGCCCACTCAGAACTGGAATGCCCAAGGGGGATGGAGGGGATGGATGCCCATCCAGAACTGGAATGTCCAAGGGATGGACACCCACAGGGATGGATGCCCACTGATCCCTCTAGAATGCCAGGATGGGATGGATGCCCACCTAGAACCGGAATGCCCAAGGGATGGACACCCAGTGGGATGGATGCCCACTGATCTCACTGGAATGCCAGAGGGGATGGATGCCCACCCAGAACCAGAATGCCAGGGGGATGGATGCCCACTCATCCTACCCTGATGCTAGGGGGATGGATGCCCAGCCAGAACTGGAATGCCAAGGGATGGACTCCCACCCATTCCACTGGAATGCCAAGGGATGGATGCCCAGCCAGAGCTGGAATGCCCAGGGAATGGATGCCCAGGGGGAAGGATGCCCACTGATCCCATCGAGATGCCCACAGGGAATGGATGCCCAGGGGGATGGATGCCCACAGGGATGGATGCCCACTGATCCCATCAGGATGCCCACGGGGATGGACGCCCACTCAGGACTGGAATACCCACAGGGATGGATGATCCCACCGGAATGCCCAGGGGCATGGATGCCCACCCAGAACCAGGATGCCTACAGGGAATGGATGCCCACCCATCCCACTGGGATGCCCACAGGGATGGATGCCCACTGATCCCATCAGGATGCCCACAGGGATGGATGCCCACTCAGGACTGGAATACCCACAGGGATGGATGATCCCACTGGGATGCCCAGGGGCATGGATGCCCACCCAGAACCAGGATGCCCAGGGGGATGGATGCCCACTGATCCCATCAGGATGCCCACAGGGATGGATGCCCACCCATCCCACTGGGATGCCCACAGGGAATGGATGCCCACTGATCCCACTGGGATGCCCACAGGGATGGATGCCCACCCATCCCACCAGGATGAGCCATTCCCCAAAAATCCCAGGGGTGGAGATGCGTTTCCCAAAAACCCCAGAACGGACAAAGCCCCGAGCCGGGAAAAATGGGAAAAGTTGGGATCAGGCTGGATTGGTGATGGAGTTTCCACGGGAGGAGAATCCCCGAGGTCTGCAAGGAAACCAGGGAAGCCGTGGAGGATCCCTGATCCATGGTGGATCCCTGAATTTCTGGTGGATCCCTGAATTTCTGGTGGATCCCTGAATTTCTGGTGGATCCCTAAAGCTGTGGAGAATCCCTGAAGCCCTGGATGGATCCCTGAATTTGTTGTGGATTCCCAAATTTTTGGTGCATTCCTAAAGCTGCAGCGGATCCCTGTGGCCATGGAGGATCCCTGAATCTTTGGAGGATCCCTGAATTTGTGGTGGATCCCTGATGCCATGGAGGATCCCAAAAGCCACGGGTGGATCCCTGAATTTCTGGTGGATCCCTGAATTTCTGGTGGATCCCTAAAGCTGTGGAGGATCCCCAAGGCCCTGGCTGGATCCCTTTTTATTTTTTTTTTCCTTTTAAAAATCTTGAAGAATTTTCCTTAAAAAAAATCTCCCAGGGGTCGTTCTTGCCATGACCCCATCATTCCACCCCTACTGGGAATTCCTGCATTTTCCTTCAAAATCTTGGAAAATTTCCCTTAAAAAATCTTTTTCCTTAAAAATTTTGGAGATCTTTCCTTTAAAATATTTTCCCTTCAAAATCTTGGAGATATTTTCCCTTAAAAATATTTTTCCCTTGAAAATCTTAGAGAATCTTCCTTAAAAATCTCCAAGGGGTCACTTGGGGGGGTCATTCCTGACATGACCCCATCATTCCACCCAGAGAGGGAATTCCCGCATTTTCCTTCAAACTCTTGGAGATTTTTCCTTTTGTTCCTTCAAAATCTTTTAGATCTTTCCTTTAAAAATCTTTTTCCTTTAAAATCGTGGAGATTTTTCCTTAAAAATCTCCAAGGGGTCACTCGAGGGGGGGTCATTCCTGCCAGGACCCCTTAATTCCACCCCCACTGGAAATTCCTGCATTTCCCTCCAAAATCTCGGAGATTTCTCCTTAAAAATCTCAGAGATTTCTCCTTGAAAATCTCGGAGATTTCTCCTTAAAAATCTTGGAGACTTCTCCTTAAAAACCTCGGAGATTTCTCCTTCAGAATCTCGGAGATTTCTCCTTCAAAATCTCAGAGATTTCTCCTTAAAAATCCCGGAGATTTCTCCTTAAAAACCTTGGAGATTTCTCCTTAAAAACCTTTGAGATTTTCCCTTAAAAACCTTGGAGATTTCTCCTTCAAAACCTTGGAGATTTCTCCTTCAAAATCTCGGAGATTTCTCCTTCAAAATCTCGGAGATTTCTCCTTCAAAATCTCGGAGATTTCTCCTTTAAAATCTCGGAGTTTTCTCCTTAAAAACCTCGGAGATTTCTCCTTAAAAACCTCGGAGATTTCTCCTTAAAAATCCCAGAGATTTCCCTTAAAAATCTCGGAGATTTCTCCTTCAAAATCTCGGAGATTTCTCCTTAAAAACCTCGGAGATTTCTCCTTCAAAACCTTTGAGATTTTCCCTTAAAAATCTTGGAGATGTCTCCTTAAAAACCTCGGAGATTTCTCCTTCAAAACCTTTGAGATTTTCCCTTAAAAATCTTGGAGATTTCTCCTTAAAAATCTCAGAGATTTCTCCTTCAAAATCTCGGAGATTTCTCCTTAAAAATCTCGGAGATTTCCCCTTCAAAATCTCGGAGATTTCCCCTTCAAAATCTCGGAGATTTCTCCTTCAAAACCTCGGAGATTTCTCCTTAAAAATCTTGGAGATGTCTCCTTAAAAATCTCGGAGATTTCTCCTTAAAAACCTTTGAGATTTTCCCTTAAAAATCTCGGAGATTTCTCCTTCAAAATCTCGGAGATTTCTCCTTAAAAATCCTGGAGATTTCTCCTTAAAAATCTTGGATATTTCTCCTTAAAAACCTCGGAGACTTCTCCTTAAAAATCCCAGAGATTTCTCCTTAAAAACCTTTGAGATTTTCGCTTAAAAATCCTAAGATTTCCCCCTTAAAAATTTCCTTAAAATTCCTGCGTTTTCCTTCAAAATCTCGGGGTGGTTTTGGCCACCCTAAATCCCCCCTGGTGGGGTTTTTGGGGGTTTTTTGGGGGTCTGGGGCGTGGCTGACCCCATTGTCCCTCCCCAGGTGTCCTGCTGGCCGCGTGCCACGCGCTGGACAACAGCACGGCCGGCCGGAGCGGTGAGTGCCCAGCGGGAATTTTGGGGAATTTTGGGGAATTTTGGGGTTTTTTGGGGAATTTTGGGGTTTTTTGGTGTCCCACCCTTCCTCTTTATGGGGTTACAGGGAGCTGGGGGGGATCCTGGCTCTGATCTCTGAGGGGAAAAACAGGAATGGTTTCCTGCCCCAAATAAAGGAGTTCTGGCCCCAAAAAAAAAAGGGGTTTATGGTTCCAAAAAAGAGGGTTTCTGGTTCCGAAAGCAAAGGGTTTCCAGCCCCKAAAGGAAAGGTTTTAGCCCCAAAAGAAAGGGTTGCCCTACAAGGAAAGGGTTTCTAGCCCCAAAAAAATGATTTCTGGTTCCAAAAAAATGGTCTTTGGCCCCAAATCCAAAGGGTTTCCAGCCCCTCAAGAAAAGGGTTTCTGGCCCCCCAGAAAAGGGTTTCTGGCCCCAAAATGAAAGGTTTTGGCCCAAAAAAAAAAAAAAAAAAAAAAAAGGTTTCCCTACAAGGAAAGAGTTTCCAGCCCCAAAAATAAAGGGTTCCCAACCCCACAATGAAAAGATTTCCAGCCCCAAAAAGAAATGTTTTGGCCCCAAAAGAAAGGGTTTCCCTGCAAGGAAAGGGTTTCTGGCCCCCAAAGGAAAGGATTTTCCAACCCCAAAAGGAAAAGGTTTCCAGCCCCCAAAAAAAGGATTTCTGGCCCCAAAAGGAAAGGGTTTGGCCCCGAAAGAAATAATTTCCCTACAAAGAAAGGGTTTTCAGAAGAACCCCTAAAAACCTCCTCAGAGCTGGAGACAGGGGACATCCCAGGGTGGCTCTTCCAGTGCTGGGGACATGGGGACATCCCAATGTGATCCAGCCTAGGACCCCTCAGTGTTGGGGACACAGTGACACCCCAAGTGGCTTTTCCAGAACTGGGGACACAGGGACACCCCAGGGTGGCTCTTCCCAGCTCTGGGGACACAGGGACAACCCAGGGTGGCTCTTCCAGTGCTGGGGACATGGTGACACCCCAGAGTGGCTTTTCCCAGCATTGGGGACACGGGGACATCCCACAGTGACTCTTCCCAGTGTTAGGGACACAGGGACAACCCAGGGTGGCTCTTCCAGTGCTGGGGACATGGGGACATCCCAATGTGACCCAGCCTAGGACCCCTCAGTGTTAGGGACACGGGGACACCCCAGAGTGGCTCTTCCAGTGTTGGGGACATGGTGACATCCCAGGGTGGCTCTTCCAGAACTGAGGACACAGTGACACCCCAAGGTGGCTCTTCCCAGTGTTGGGGACACAGGGACACCCCAGAGTGGCTTTTCCCAATGTTGGGGACATGGTGACACCCCAAGGTGCCCCTTCCCAGCATTGGGGACACAGGGACACCCCAGGGTGGCTTTTCCAGAACTGGGGACACAGTGACACCCCAAGGTGGCTGTTCCCAGCATTGGGGACACAGGGACACCCCAGGGTGGCTCTTCCAGAGCTGGGGACACAGGGACACCCCAGAGTGGCTCTTCCCAGCAGTGGGGACACAGGAACATCCCAATGTGACCCAGCCTAGGACCCCTCAGTGTTGGGGACACAGGGACACCCCAAGGTGGCTTTTCCCAGCTCTGGGGACACAGAGACACCCCAAGGTGGCTCTTCCAGTGTTGGGGACACGGGGACACCCCAGAGTGGCTTTTCCCAGCAGTGGGGACACAGGGACACCCCAGAGTGGCTTTTCCCAGCGCTGGGGACACAGGGACACCCTAAGGTGGCTCTTCCCAGCACTGGGGACACGGTGACATCCCAGGGTGGCTTTTCCAGAACTGGGGACACGGTGACATCCCAGGGTGGCTTTTCCCAGCAGTGGGGACACAGGGACACCCCAGAGTGGCTTTTCCCAGCGCTGGGGACACAGGGACATCCCAATGTGACCCAGCCTAGGACCACTCAGTGTTAGGGACACAGGGACACCCCAGGGTGGCTTTTCCAGAACTGGGGACACAGGGACACCCCAGATTGGCTTTTCCCAATGTTAGGGACATGGTGACACCCCAAGGTGCCCCTTCCCAGCATTGGGGACACGGTGACATCCCAGGGTGGCTCTTCCCAGCATTGGGGACACAGTGACATTCCAGGGTGGCTCTTCCAGTGCTCTGGGAACACAGGGACATCCCAAGGTGGCTCTTCCAGTGTTGGGGACACAGGGACACCCCAAGGTGGCTCTTCCAGTGCTGGGGACACAGGGACACCCCAGGGTGGCTCTTCCAGCTCTGGGGACACAGGGACACCCCAGGGTGGCTTTTCCCAGCTCTGGGGACACAGGGACAACCTAGGGTGGCTCTTCCAGTGTTGGGGACACAGTGACACCCCAGAGTGGCTCTTCCCAGTGTTGGGGACACAGGGACACCCCAGGGTGGCTCTTCCCAGCATTGGGGACACAGGGACACCCCAGAGTGGCTTTTCCCAATGCTGGGGACATGGGGACATCCCAATGTGACCCAGCCTAGGACCCCTCAGTGTTAGGGACACAGGGACATCCCAGAGTGGCCCTTCCCAGTGTTGGGGACATGGTGACACCCCAAGGTGCCCCTTCCCAGCTCAGGGGACACGGGGACATCCCGGTCCCATGCCACATGCCAGGCTTTGATCCCGTCCCCCTCTCCAGCAGCCGGGGGTGGCTCGGAAGCGCCTGGATCCCAAACAATCCCAGCAGGAAATTCCCTCCCGGGATAATTCAAACCAGGGGGGTTTGATGGGGTTTAATGGGAAACAGGAGCGGGGCTGGGCTCTCTCCTCCTCCTCCTCCTCCTCCTCCCTTCTGAGCTCTTTAGGAAATTCCTCAGCGATTATTGAGGCAGGACCCGGCTGGGATCTTGGGGATGGCTGCACAGAGATCCCAAAATAAACCCTAAAGCAGCTCTGCCTGCCCTTGGGATGGGGAAAATCTCCTTTTGGGATGGGAAAAAATCCTTTTGGGATGGGAAAAAATCCTTTTGGGATGGGAAATCTCCTTTTGGGATGGGAAATCTCCTTTTGGGATTGGAAATCTCCCTTTTGGGGCTGGGAAATGGGAAATCTCCTTTTGGGCAGGGAAATCTTTTGGGGTGGAAAAAACTCCTTTAGGGGTGGGAAATCTCTTTTTAGGATGGGAAAAATCTCCTTTTAGGATGGGAAAAACTCATTTTAGGATGGGAAAAATCTCCTTTGGGGGCTGAGACATCTTTTGGGGCTGGGAAATCTCCTTTTGGGGTGGAAAAACCTCTTTTTGGGGTGGAAAAATCTCCTTTTGGGGTGGGAAATCTCCTTTTAGGATGGGAAAAAATCCTTTTTGGGCTGGGAAATCTCCTTTTTGGGTGGGAAATCTTTTGGGGTGGAAAAAACTCCTTTAGGGGTGGGAAATCTCCTTTTGGGGCTGGGAAATGGGAAATCTCCTTTTGGGGTGGGAAATCTCTGTTTTGGGGCTGGGAAATGGGAAATCTCCTTTTGGGGTGGGAAATCTTTTGGGGTGGAACAAAACTCCTTTTGGGGTGTGAAATCTCCTTTTAGGATGAGAAAAATTCCTTTTAGGATGGGAAAAATCTCGTTTTGGGACTGAGACATCTTTTGGGGTGGGAAATCTCCTTTTGGGATGGGAAATCTTTTGGGGTGGAAAAAACTCCTTTAGGGATGGGAAATCTGCTTTCGGGATGGGAAATCTTTTGGGGCTGGGAAATCTCCTTTTTGGGGTTGGGAAATCTCCTTTTGGGGTGGGAAATCTCCTGTTGGGGTGGAAAAAATTCCTTTTGGGATGGGGGCTCTCCTTTTAGGATGGGACACCTCCTTTTGGGATGGGGAATCTTTTGGGGCTGGGAAATGGGAAATCTCCTTTTGGGCAGGGAAATCTCCTTTTGGGCAGGGAAATCTCCTTTTGGGCAGGGAAATCTCCTTTTTGGGGTTGGGAAATCTCCTTTTGGGATGGGAAATCTTTTGGGGTAGAAAAAACTCCTTTTGGGATGGGCTCACACACAGGCGGGGTTTCTCCCATAGTTTAGGTTGGGGGATTTAGGCCACTCACACACAGGTCTCCTGCCCCCATAATTTATGGTCAGGGGATTTAGGCACTCACACGCAGCCGGTTTCGTCCTCCTGGCACCAGGAAGCGCAGGTGCCTGGAAGCAGAAACGCCGGTGCGAGTCGGGGCCACTTGCGTTGAAGATTGCGACCTCACCGCCGCCGCCACCGGGCTGGGGGGAAAACGGGGAGAAAAAAACGCGGGGATTTTTGGGGAATCCAAAAAGGGGGAGAAAAGGGATTTTGGAAAATCCCAACAAAACGGGGAGAAAAACGGGGATTTTGGGGAAATCCCAAAAATTGGGAGAAAAACGGGGATTTTTGGGAATCCCCCAAAAACGGGGAGAAAACGGGGATTTTGGAAGGAAATCCCAACAAACGGGGAGAAAAAACGGGGATTTTGGGGAAATCCCAACAAACGGGGAGAAAAAACCCGGGGATTTTGGGGAAATTCCCAAAACGGGGGAGCAGCCCCCGGAGGGAAAGGGGAAAGGGGGGAAAGTGGAAAGGGTGGGAGGCAGCAGGACACAGGCTTGGGCTCCTTGCCGCCCCAAAAGGAGATTTCCATTCCAAAAGATTCCCCATCCCAAAAGGAGGTGTCCTAAAGCGAGATGCCATCCCAAAAGGAGTTTTTTTTCCCATCCTAAAAAGGAAGATTTCCCATCCCAAAAATGGTTTTTCCAACCCTAAAAGGAGAATTTCCCAACCCTAAAGGAGATTTCCCATCCCAAAGGAGTTTTTTCTACCCCAAAAAGATTTCCCATCCCAAGAAGAGATTTCCCAACCCCAAAAAGGAGATTTCCCTGTCCAAAAGAGATTTCCCTGCCCAAAAGGAGATTTCCCTTGGCCCAAAAGGAGATTTCCCATTTCCCTAGCCCCAAAAGAGTTCCCCATCCCAAAAGGAGGTTGTCCCATCCTAAAGAGCCCCATCCCAAAAGGAGTTTTTTCCACGCGCGAGAAGGAGATTTCCACCCCTATAAGGAGTTTTTTCCACCCAAAAGAATTCCCACCCTGAAAAGGAGATTTTCCGCATCCAAAAGGAGATTTCCCAACCCCAAAAGAGATTTCCCTGCCCAAAGGAGATTTCCATTTCCCAGCCCCAAAAAGGAGATTCCACCCTTTAAAGGAGTTTTTTCCACCCCAAAAGATTTTCCCATCCCAAAAAGAGATTTCCCACCCGAAAAGGATTTTTTCCCATTCCTAAAAAAGGAGATTTTCCATCCCAAAAGCTTTTCCCACCCCAAAAAAGATTTCCCAGCCTCAAAAGGACATTTTCCCACCCAAAGGAGATTTTTCACCCAAAAAGAGGTTGTATCCACCCCAAAAGAGATTTCCCACCCCAAAGATTGTCTCAGCCCAAAAGGAGATTTTTTCCCCATCCTAAAATTGAGTTTTTTCCATCCTAACAAGGAGATTTTTCCATCCTAAAGGAGATTTCCCACCCCTAAAGTAGTTTTTTTCCACCCAAAAGATTTCCCAGCCCAAAAGGAGATTTTCCATTTCCCAGCCCAAAAGGGAAGATTCCCAATCCCAAAAGGAGATTTCCCATCCCAAAGGATTTTTTCCCAGCCAAAAGGAGATTTCCCCCATCCCAAAAGGATTTTTTCCCATCCCAAAAAGGAGATTTTCCCCATCCCAAGGGCGGGCAGAGCTGCTTTAGGGTTTATTTTGGATTCTCTGTTGCAGCCACCACCAAAATCCCAGACCGGGTTCCTGCCTCAATAATGCTGAGGGAATTTCCTAAAGAGCTCAGAAGGGACGAGGTAGAGGAGGAGGAGGAGCGAGGAGGAGGCAGGAGGAGGGAAGCCCAGCCCCTTCCTGTTTCCCATTAAACCCCAATCCAAACCCCCTGGTTTGAAATTATCCCGGGAGGGAATTTCCTTGCTGGGGATTATTTGGATTCCAGGCGGCTTCCGAGCCACCCCCGGCTGCTGGAGAGGGGGACGGGATCAAAGCCCTGGGTGTGGCATGGGACCGGTGATGTCCCCGTGTCCCCTGAGCTGGGAAAGGGCACCTTGGGTGTCACCATGTCCCCAACACTGGGAAGGGCCACTCTGGATGTCCTGTGTCCCTAACACTGAGGGGTCCTTAGGGCTGGTCCACATTGGGGATGTTCCCCATGTCCCCAGCATTGGGAAAAGCCACCTCTGGGTGTCCCGTGTCCCCAATGCTGGCGAAAGAGCCACCCTGGGTTGTACCCTGCTTGTCCCCAACACTGGGAAGAGCCCACTCTGTGGGTGTCCTGTGTCCCCAACACTGGAAGAGCCACCCTAGTGTTTGTACCCTGTGTCCCCAGAGCTGGGGAAAGCCACCCTGGGGTGTCCCTGGTCCCCAGAGCTGGAAGAGCCCACCCTGGGGTTGTCCTGTGCCCCAGCACTGAAGAGCCACCTTGGGTGTCCCTGTGGTCCCACACTGGGAAGAGCCACCTTGGGATGTCCACTGTTTCCCAGAGCACTGGAAGAGCCACCCTGGATGTCAACTGTGTCCCCCAATGCTGGGAAGAGCCACCCTGGGGATGTCACCGTGTCCCCAATGCTGGGAAGGGGGCACCTTGGCATTGGTGTCACCATGTCCCTTCAAATTGGGAAAAGCACAATTCTGGCGGTGTCCCTGTGTCCCCAGTTCTGAGAGCACCCTGGGGTGTTCCCTGTGTCCCTAACATATAGAGTGGGTCCTAGGCTGGGCACATTGGGATGTCCCTGTGTCCCAGCGCTGGGAACAGCCACTCTGGGGTGATCCCTTGTGTCCCCACTGCTGGAAAAGCCACCCTGGATGTCACCGTGTCCCTCAGTTCTTGGAAATAGCCACCCTGGGATGTCACTCGGTCCCGTGCTGGAAGAGCCACCTTAGGTGTTTTGTTCCTCTTGTGTCCCAGCGCTGGAAAAGCCACTCTCGAGGGTGTCCCTGTGTCCCCACTGCTGGCGAAAGCCACTCTGGGTGTCCCCGGGTCCCCAACACTGGAAGAGCCACCTTGGGGTGTCTCTGTGTCCCCAGAGCTGGGAAAAGCCACCTTGGGTGTCCTGTGTCCCCAACACTAGGGTCTAGGCTTGGGTCACATTTGGGATTGATTCCTGTGTCCCCACTGCTGGGAAGAGCCACTCTGGGGGTTTGTCCCTGTGTCCCCCAAGCTCTTTGAAAGAGCCACCCTGGGGCTGCTCCTCTGGTGTCCCCTCAGAACAGGCGACCTTCGGGGTGTACCTGTGTCCCTAGGTTCTGGAAAAGCCACCCTGGCTTGGTCCCTGTTGTCCCAAGTGGGAAGGGGCACCAATATATAGGGTGTCCACCATGTCCCCAAACATGGGAAAAGCCACTCTGGTGGTTGCCCTGTGTTTTCCTCAACCTGGGAAGAGCCACCCTTTGTGGTGATGTCACTGTGCTGTACTCAGTTCTCGCGAGCACCCTGGGGATGTCACATGTCCCCAATACACTGGAAGAGCACTCGGGGCTGTCCCCGCCTGTCATCTAAACACTGCAGGGTGTCTCCTTAGGCTGTCGTGCCCACATTGGGATGTCCTCCATGTCCCCCCAGCACTGGAAGAGCCACCCTGGTTGTCCTGTGTCCCTAACACTGGGAAGAGTCACTGTGGATTGTCCCCGTGTCCCCAATGCTGGAAAAGCCACTCGGGTTGTCACATTGTCCCCGAGCACTGGGAAGGAGCCACCCTGGGTTTGTCCCTGTGTCCCCAGAGCTGGCGCGCAAGAGCCACCCTGGTAGATAGATACATAGTGTCAGTTCTGGAAAAAGCCACTGTGGGTTCTGTCACTGTGTCCCCACACTGAGGGGTCCTAGCTGGATTCACATTGGGATTGTTCGGCCATTCTCCCCAAGTTCATGGAAGACCCTCGGGAGTCGTCCCCATGTCTTCCAGGCTCTGAGGAGGCTCTTTTTAGGGTTCTTCTTGAAACCCTTTCTTTATGTGGCAAATTATTTTCTGTCGGGGCCAAACCCTTTCCTTTTGGGGCCCAGAATCCATTTTTTTTGGTGGGCTTGGAACCTTTTCCTTTTGGGGTTGGAAAAACTCTTTCCTTTATGGGGCCAGGAAACCCTCCTATGCAGTGGAAAACCCTTTCTTTTGGGCCAAAACATTATTCTTTTTTTGGGGCTGGGAAATCTTTCTTGTGGGGTTGGGAACCCTGTATTTTTTGGGGCTGGAAACTCTTCCTTGTAGGAAACCTTTTTTTTTTTTTTTTTTTTTTTTTTTTGGGCCAAAACACTTTCATTGGGGCCAGAACTTTTTCTGGGGGGCAGAATTTTCTTGAGGGCTGTGAAACCCTTTGGGATTTGGGGCCAACAGGGACCCATTATTTTGTTTGGAC
>NDFG01000315.1:48180-75924 GCA_002167245.1 Sporophila hypoxantha
GTGTCCCAGAGTACCCCAGGTGCCCCTGTTTAACGCCCTTGTCCCCAATCGGCCCCCCCTTATACCCTGTGTCAGGGTACCTCATTCCCACGTTAACCCTGCCTCTGCTGTCCCAGGGTGCTCTGTGTCCCCTGTCCCCCGTGTCCCGCAGAGTACCCCCGGTGCCCCCTGTTCAACCCTCTGTCCTCCATCTAATGTCCCCTAACCCTGTGTCCCCAGGGTACCGTCATGTCCCCGTTAACCGCTGTGTCCCCGGTCCCCAGGGCGCCCTGTGTCCTTGTCTTCCATTCCCCCAGAAGTACCCCAGGTCCCCTGTTCCCTTGTCCCTCAGTGGTCCCGTTATCCTGTGTGCCCCCGTGTCCCAGGGCGCCATGTTAACCCTTGTCCCCCAGTGGTCCCCCGTTAACTCCTGTGTCCCCGTGTCCAGGGCGCCATGTAACCCCTTGTCCCCGTGGTCCCCCTGTTAACCTGTTTCCCCCATGTCCCCGGGTACCTAATGTCCCGTAACCCCTGTCCCCCACTTTAAGGTCTGCCGACCGATGGCGCCAGGTTCCCGCTGCAGGAACGCGGAAGCGGGGCTTGCGGGCCGGAGGGAGGCGCCAGGGGCGGGCTGCAGCCGGCTCGATGCGGCCATCCATGCAGGAGGTGCAGCGCTGCATCGAGCCGCTGCACGCGCCCTGCCGCGCCCCGAGCGCCATCGCACACCGCCGTACGTCGTCAGACATTGTACGCAGGTCAGGCGGGTCGCGCCGGCGAGACACCGGAACTAGACCGGAGGCGGCGCAGAGATGCTAGCCGCAGTCCTCGTGCAGCCCCCCAGTGCATTCTGTGCCCCACAGTGAGAATAGGCGGTGTCCTAGTAGCGGCGCGGACACAACACTCCAGCCAGGTCCTTTGTGCCCCACCCAGTCCACCCCCTGACCTGCGGCGCACATATCGGCCCGAGTGACCATCAGCATCAGGGCTTAGACAGGAGCGACACGGGCTGAGCAACTGCTGGCGCCATGTAAACCCCCATCGTGCGCGTCCAGTCCCTGGGTGGCCACAAGTGCGGCGGGCCAAGTGACTAGCGGGTGCTAACTGGGGACACTGGGGGACACCACGAGGACGCCTTAAGAGTGGCCGCGAGCGCTGCCCTCTCCAGTACGCGGACACGGGGACCCTAGGGTTAACGCCGAGCGCGCCAGGCCGGGAACCCTGAGGTGTCGACTCAAGGGCGGGCCTTACAGCACCGGCAGCCTGGGTACACCTCTGGGGACCAGATGGTGAATGAGTCAGCCGATGACATCCAGCCACAGCCCTGGGAACCACAGTGCCATCCCCGGAGGGACCAGGCAATCGACCGACGGGCTTCACTTGGGGACATGCCCCAGGTTCTACGTTCCCCCCAGTGTCCCCTGGCGAATTCACCAGTACCGGGGTCCAGTCCTACCAGAGCGGGCACCATAGTGCCGCGCCGACAGTAGCGTGCAGTTAGTCACAGAGAGGCTTACGCAAGATGGACTAGTGCTACTGCGCACAGAGCAACAAACGCTGGGAGCCAGGGCGACTGCCCAGGCCGCAGTAGCCCCAGTGCGCTACCAGTTATCACGAGTGTCGCGCCATGGCCTGCCAAGTCCCCCCTAGATGTGGGCGGACCACCCATCCCGTAGCGTCTCCAGTCCCTGGGGACCACAGGGTTAACGCGGGACATGCGGGGACACAGGGGTGTCCACCAGAAGGGCGGCCACGCTGGGGCTAGTGACTCTGGGCATCCCCAGGCAGCGGGATGCAGTGGAGGCACGCACGTGGCGCACCCTGCGCCCAGATCGATCCAGGGGCAGGGGCGTTACCCGGGGGACACAGGGGGACAAGGGTTAGTCTATCGGGCACCTCTAGGTGACACGCGGTTACCAATGGTGACAACAGGGGACACGGGTTAACAGGGCGAGTCACCCAGGCCCGGCGAGGTGCTGCGACCACGGCATGCAGTCCCAGTGTCCCCGGAGACTAGTGCCCGCGCCGGGCCAGCCCCCACATGGGGTCTACCACAGGTAGTGTCCTTGCGGGGGGCACACTCGCGCTAGTGATCAACTTGGGGCACACGGCACCAGGACGGCGTCTGAGCCGGTGACACAAAGACTGCAGTTCCTCGATGGTCGCCGCAGTCATGACCACAGTATGTGAGTCGCGCGGCGAGCAGTCCCTCGCGGGTCAGTCTCCGCTTCCTGTCCCTGGGCAGTGAGGCGCACAGGTGGCATCCCGAGGTGTGACCGGGGGCTGTAGAGCACGCACTTGAGGCTCGCAGTCAGTGCTCGCACCTATGGGCAAGGAGCGCCCTGGCACATCAGGGGGGCTCGTGATGTAGCGGCGCGCTCACAGGGCCAGTGTACGCCTGCCTTGGCCTAGCGGGCGAGGAGGGGCGATGCCCTATCGTGCGCGCGTCGTGCCAAGCCCCTGGGCCTAAGAAGTATTGGCGGACGGGGCGGCCAGCATGCGCGAGCATGTGAGGAGAGAGACAGAGCGTGGGATCGGACGCCCAAGGCGGCAACGCGGGACCTCCCCGTACGAGGGCACATCATTAAGAGCAAGAGGTGGCAACACAAGTGTCATACGAAGGCGCGCGCTGAGCATGGCTGGGGGAGCTAGAAGCGAGGGATCAGCGGAGCAGCTAGGACGGAGTAGAGGTGGTGTGGGCGACTGGGGGTGGTATGGGGGCCCGTGGGGGGCAACTGGCGACGGAGTGATGTGGGGCCACTGGTGCTCGATGGGCGGAACTGGGCTGGTGCATACTGGGGGTGATGGGGTGGGGAGGACTGGGGGTGCACATGGGGGTGATGGGGGTAAGGGGGCTACTGAGTGGGATTGTTTGGATAGGGTGGAGGGGCACTTGGTGAGGAGGTAGTATTGGGGGGTCAGGGAGAGCATGTGGTGTGGTGGAGGGGCGGATCTGAGCGGGACACACACCAGGGGGCAGCATCGGTGTGTGTGATGGTGAGGGTGAAGGTAGTGCGGGGAACTCCGGGTGGGTGACTCCCTGCGTGGTGCGAGCCAACTAGGGCGCAGTAGGGGCTGATGGGCGGGCACGGGGTGATTGGCGGTGCGGTGCGGAGGGGACGAGTGTCTGGTCGAGTAATGGCGGGCACGTACTCGCGCGCTCGCACTCGCTGCGCACGCGCACGGCGCACACACAACACACACACACGTGTTGAAACCATGCCTGCCGACACACACCTGCTCACAAGGTGCGGCACACCTGCCGACCACGCGCACGAGCCGGGTAGCCCGTTCTGTCCGCGTCCGCCACAGCCGAACGCGGCGCGCATGGCCGCCCTGCTACATCCCCGTGAGCGCTCGCGCACCCCCCGTCATCCGGCCGTCCCTCTGCCATCTCGCCCCCGCGCCGGCCCTCCGTCAATGCGGTCGCCGCTAACTTAAAGGCACGCCCGCTTTAACAGCATGCGCCCCCTCGCGGGTTAGACCCGCCGCTATAACGCGCTCGGAACCGCTAAACCCGCCTAAAAACCCCGGCTCATATACTACCGCGGCCGTAACCCGCCTCGACCGCCCATAAACCGGCCTAAACCCGCCCGACCGGAGTCGCGCGTAGCGCGCGGGCGCGCGAGCGGCCCGCTCCGATTAGGGTGGGCCGCCATTGGGCTGGGACGGCAACGGGCCGGCGGGGCCGGCGTGAGTCAGAGCGCGGCGCGCGGTAGAGACGGGCCGGGGCTGAGGGCGCCATGAGCAAAGCGCACCGCCCGAGCTGAAAAAAGTGCGTCCGGAGGGGCCGGGCGGCACCGGGGGGCGAGGGGAGCGGGCACGTGTGGGGAAGCAGGCACTGGAACGGCGCGGTCCGCCGCTGGCCGGTGCCCCGTGCAATGGCGCGGGGGTGGCGGTTCGTGAGGGATAATGGCGGGGGCATTCTTACCCGTCCCTACCCGCCGGTGGCTCACCGCGGTGCCTCTCGTTGCAGGTTCATGGACAAGAAGCTGTCGTGTGAGTTTGCAATGATCCCCCCGATTCTCTGCGCCGGGACCCCCCCCCCCGCCCCGATCCCCTCACGGTGCCCGAAGCCCCCGCCCTGATTCCTCACAGTGCCCAGGGAGGGGTCCCGGCTGCTGGGGCTGGTGCTCGAGTCTGCCCCCTGCAACATCCCTGATTGATTTCAAGCCTTGCAGCTCATTAATAAAATTCTAATTCATTGATTAAGCCATAATTCATAAATTTAACTATAACATGAGTTGAAAATTCACTTTTTTCCCCTTATCCCATTCACATCCCCTGCGGGTCCTGCTCATCCAAGCTGCAGATTTGGGGGCAAACCATCCTGTTTTGGGACATGTCCCGTTCTGGGAACTCTTCCCCCTTTAACCCCTGGGTTCCCGCAGTGAAGCTGAACCGGCGGCCGGCACGTGCAGGGCATCCTGCGGGGCTTCGACCCCTTCATGAAACCTGGTGATCGACGACGAGTGCGTGGAGATGGCGGCGGGCGGGCAGACAGAACAACATCGCATGGTGGTGAGGGCACTGGGAGTACTGGGAGTATGGGAGCGGGGGTGCTGAGGGCACTGGGAGCGGGGTGCTGGGGCACTGGGAGTACTGGGAGCCTGGGAAGAAGGGTAGTGAGGGCACTGGGAGCACTGGAGCAGGGTGTGAGGGCACTGGGAGTACTGGAGCAGGGTGTGAGGGCACTGGAGCAGGGTGGGTGAGGTGCACTGGGAGTACTGGAAGGCGGGTGCTGAGGAGCACTGGGAGCACTGGTGGAAGCTGTGTGTGGATTGAGCAGGAGTTTGGTGAGAAACAGGAATGGGATGTGTCAGCTGGGAAATCAGTCTGTGTTTATTCATGTGGGGAATTCCAGCCAAATTTCAGGGATTTTTTGGGGAACAAACTGAAACAAAACTTCCATCAGAGGTAACAGCTCTTCACCATCCCCCTTGCAAGTGATCCGAGGGAACAGCATCATCATGCTGGAAGCTTGGAACGAGTATAACCCTGGAAGAGCCCAAATCCCAGCCACCGCTTCATTCCGCGTCCTCGATGCTGCCCAGGAGTGAACAATTATTTGGTTTTGTTATTAATCAGTTTTGTAATGGTTGCTGAACTCAAGCTTCTCAAATCAGTTTTTGGCAGCTGGGTGTAATTCCATTCCCAACCCTAGAAAACTTTTTCATTTATGGAGTGAGTGTTAAGTTTGTTCTATTTTAGGTGTTTTCTCCTTCAAAATGTGGAAATGTTTAATTCTTTATAACTCCTTCATACCTGAACACAGTGATGGTATTGGTGGTTTTTCCTCTTTCCCACCATTTTGACAGCTCCCACCACCCCATTTTCCACCTGAGGAATTATTGTTTTGAGGAAAAGTGGGGCAGAGGGATGGACAGCCAAGGAGTCGATATTCCAGCTGGAGGACACTTTTGGGGTCAATATGCACTTTTATGAATTCCCTAATTTCAGACAGGGATAAATCAAAGAGTTTGAGAGTTTGTGTGAGGAAAATGTCACGGCTTGCTTGGGGAACACTTCACTGTCCTGCTCTCTCCAGAGTTGGCCAACAGTTTCCAGGTGGCATCAAAGGATGCCAAGAGGAGCTATTGGGAGGAATTTTCACGAAAGGAAGGTTTGTCCAGCCTAGTTGTGGCAGAGTCCATCAACCCTTGGAAGTGTCCAAACAACTCATGGACGCAAGGTTTTGAGGAGATCGTTAATGGTGAAGGCGGTTTTGGCTGATGGTTGGACTTGAGGGTCTTGATGATCTAGAAGGTCTTGAAGGTTTGGATGATCCTGAGGGTCTTAACTTCTTGAACTCATCCAACCTTAAGGATCCCCTGATCCTATGAAACTCCTCCTTGGAGGGGTGAAGTATGGAGTTATATAGAGTCTATTACAGCATCTTGATGATCTTGAAGATCTTGATGTTTTCAAGATCTGGAAGGTCTTGATGTCTTGAAGCTCTCTCCAATCTTAAGGATCCCATGATCCAGGGAAACACCTCCTTGGAGGGGCGCAGGCACAGAGTTCGTTAGTGTTAATGAAGCCCTGGGGGTGTGTCAGAGCTCCGTTTTGAGCCTCTCAGGCAGGTCCTCCTGGTCGATGCTGGCGCTGTGGCCGTGCAGCGTTGGAGGCGAGCAGGGCGCGTTGCGGGCAGCGATGCGCTCATCTCATGGCGTGCGGCGCGCTCCAGCCCGTTCAGGTAGTAGAGCTGCTCGTGCAGGACGATGGGAGGAACTTCTCGGGAGCGCTGTACTGGGGGTATGCCAACCACGGCTTCACCTTCACCGAGTCGTAGGAGGAGAAGAGCAAATTGAGCTGCTCCTTGCTGAGCTCCTCGTTAGACAACCCTTCCAGACGGCCGATGGCAACGGCAGCTTCTCGCCGTGCCCGTGTCCCTCACGGGGACACCACACCCAGGCTGTTGATGAACAGTTTGGGGTTGTCTGTGTGAAGATGGCCCCAAAGGGAAAGGCCTGGGGTCCTGGTAGCCAAAGAAGGAGGTGTTCAAGCGCCCGTGCACCAAGTGGTGGACGTCTGGTGGTAGGGATTCAGGAATTCCGGGATGGGCGGGTCGAAGTTGCGAAGGTGATTGTTGGCCATTCTTGGCGGCCGAGCGGCGCCGCGATGACGACGATGTCGTAGGTGTCCCTGTGAGCCCCGAGCCGTGTTGTAGGTGACCTCTGTAAGTTCACCTGGTCCCTGTGCAGAAAGCTCGTTTATCCTGACCCTGCTGGGAGGGAATCCCGACTGTCCCTGGCATCCCAAAATGCCACCAACATTTGGGTTCATCAATTTGTGCAGCTGGGTTTTGAGCCCTGTTTCATGAATGGGTTGGACTGGAAGGATCCTGAAGCCCCTCCAGTTCCATAGCAGGACACCTTCCTCTATCCCAGCTTGCTCTAAGCTCATCCAGTCTGGCCTTGGACACTTCAGGATCCAGGGACAGCTACAGCTCCTCTGGGAATTCCATGCCAGCCCCTCCCAGCCTCCCACGCCCCGCTGCCTTCCCCTGGCTGCGCCGCTACTCGGGTGAGTGCGGTAGCGCGCCGCGGGCCGCCATTGGCTGGCGCTGGGGGACGCACGGCGCGCTGACGTCAGAGCGCGGCAGCGCGGTAGAGACGGGCCGGGGGCTGAGGGCGCCATGAGCAAAGCGCACCCGCCCGAGCTGAAAAAGTGCGTCCGGAGGGGCCGGGGCCGCACCGGGGGGCGAGGGGAGCCGGGCACGGTGTGGGGGGAAGCAGGCACTGGAACGGCGCGGTCCGCCGCTGGCCGGTGCCCCGGTGCAATGGCGGCGGGGGTGGCGGTTCYTGAGGGAATAATGGCGGGGGGCTCTTACCCCGTCCCTACCCGCCGGTGCTCACCCGGTGCCTTCTCGTTGCAGGTTCATGGACAAGAAGCTGTCGTGTGAGTTTTGCAACTGATCCCGCCCCGATTCTCTGCCCCGGGACCCCCGCCCGCCCCGATCCCCTCACGGTGCCCGGAGCCCCCTGCCCTGATCCCCTCACAGTGCCCAGGGAGGGGGTCCCGGCTGCTGGGGCTGGTGCTCGGGTCTGCCCCCTGCAACATCCCTGATTGATTTCAAGCCTTGCAGCTCATTAATTAAAATTCTAATTCATTGATTAAGCCATAATTCATAAATTTAACTATAACATGAGTTGAAAATTCACTRTTTTCCCCTTATCCCATTCACTCCCCTGCGGGTCCTGCTCATTCCAAGCTGCAGATTTGGGGGCAAACCATCCTGTTTTGGGAACTGTCCCGTTRTGGGAACTCTTCCCCCTTTAACCCCTGGGTTCCCGCAGTGAAGCTGAACGGCGGCCGGCACGTGCAGGGCATCCTGCGGGGCTTCGACCCCTTCATGAACCTGGTGATCGACGAGTGCGTGGAGATGGCGGCGGGCGGGCAGCAGAACAACATCGGCATGGTGGGAGGGGCACTGGAGTACTGGGAGTTACTGGGAGCGGGGTGCTGAGGGCACTGGGAGCGGGGTGCTGAGGGCACTGGGAGTACTGGGAGCACTGGAGCAGGGTGAGAGGCACTGGGAGCACTGGGAGCAGGGTGTGAGGGCACTGGGAGTACTGGAGCAGGGTGTGAGGGCACTGTGAGCAGGGTGGGTGAGGGCACTGGGAGTACTGGGAGCGGGGTGCTGAGGGCACTGGGAGCACTGGTGGAGCTGTGTGTGGATTGACAGGAAGTTTGGTGAGAAACAGGAATGGGATGTGTCAGCTGGGAAATCAGTCTGTGTTTATTCATGTGGGGGAATTCCAGCCAAATTTTCAGGGATTTTTTTGGGGAAACAAACTGAAACAAACTTCCATCAGAGGTAACAGCTCTCACCYTCCCCCTTGCAGGTGATCCGAGGGAACAGCATCATCATGCTGGAAGCTTTGGAACGAGTATAAACCCCTGGAGAGCCCCAAATCCCCAGCCACCGCTTCCATTCCCACGTCCTCGATGCTGCCCAGGAGTGAACAATTATTTGGTTTTGTTATTAAATCAGTTTTGTAATGGTTGACCTAACTCAAGCCTTTCTCAAATCAGTTTTTCGCAGCTGGGTGTTAATTCCACTCCCAACCCTGGGAAAACTCAAGGAAAACTTTTTCATGTATGGAAGTGGGTGTTAAATTTGTTCTATTTTAGGTGGTTTTCTCCTTCAAAATGTGGAAATTGTTAAATTCTTTATTAACTCCTTCATACCTGAACACAGTGATGGATAGTGGTGGGTTTTTCTCTTTCCCACCCATTTTGACAGCTCCCACCACCCCATTTTCCACCTGAGGAATTATTSTTTGGATGGAAAAGTGGGGRAGAGGGATGGACAGCCAYGGAGTCGATATTCCCAGCTGGAGGYCACTTTTGGGGTCAATATYGCACTTTTAATGAATTCCCTAATRTCAGACAGGGATAAATCAAAGYGTTTGAGGAGTTTGTGTGAGGAAAATGTCKCGGCTTGCTTGGGAACACTTCACTGCTCCTGCTCCCTCCAGAGTTGGCCAAAGTTTCCAGGTGGCATCAAAGGATGCCAAGAGGAGCTATTGGGAGGAATTTTGTCATGGAAGGAAGGGTTGTCCAGCCTAGGTTGTGGCAGAGTCATCAACCCTTGGAAGTGTCCAAACAACTCATGGACGCAGGTTTTGAGGAGATTGTTAATGGTGAAGGCGGTTTGGCTGATGGTTGGACTTGAGGGTCTTGATGATCTAGAAGGTCTTGAAGSTTTGGATGATCCTGAGGGTCTTAATCTTCTTGAAACTCATCCAACCTTAAGGATCCCCTGATCCTATGAAACTCCTCCTTGGAGGGGTGAAGTATGGAGTTCATTAGAGTCTATTACAGCATCTTGATGYTCTTGAAGATCTTGAMGTTTTTCAAGATCTGGAAGGTCTTGATGGTCTTGAAYCTCTTCCAAWCTTAAGGATCCCATGATCCWGGGAAACACCTCCTTGGAGGGGCGCAGCACAGAGTTCGTTAGTGTTAATGAAGCCCTGGGGGTGTGTCAGAGCTCCGTTTTGAGCCTCTCATGCAGGTCCTCCTGGTCGATGCTGGCGCTGTGGCCGTGCCAGCGGTGGAAGGCGAGCAGGGCGGCGTTGCGGGCAGCGATGGCGCTCATCTCCATGGCGCTGGCGGCGCGCTCCAGCCCGTTCAGGTAGTAGAGCTGCTCGTGCAGGACGATGGGAGGAAACTTCTCGGGAGCGCTGTACTGGGGGTARGCCAACCACGGCTTCACCTTCACCGAGTCGTAGGAGGAGAAGAGCAAATTGAGCTGCTCCTTGCTGAGCTCCTCGTTGGAAAACACCTTCCAGACGGCCGATGGCAACGGCAGCTTCTCGCCCGTGCCCGTGTCCCTCACGGGGGACACCACACCCAGGCTGTTGATGAACAGTTTGGGGTTGTCTGTGGTGAAGATGGCCCCAAAGGGAAAGGCCTGGGGGTCCTGGTAGCCAAAGAAGGAGGTGTTCAAGCGCCCGTGCACCAAGGTGGTGACGGTCTGGTGGTAGGGATTCYGGAATTCCGGGATGGGCGGGTCGAAGTTGCGGAAGGTGATGTTGGCCATCTTGCGGCCGAGCGGCGCCGCGATGATGACGATGTCGTAGGTGTCCCCTGTGAGCCCCGAGGARGTGTTGTAGGTGACCTCGTAGAGCTTCACCTGGTCCCCTGTGCAGAACAGCTCGGTTATCCTGACCCTGCTGGGAGGGAATCCCGACTGTCCCTGGCATCCCAAAATGCCACCAACATTTGGGTTCATCAATTTGTGCAGCTGGGTTMTGAGCCCTGTTTTCATGGAATGGGTTGGACTGGAAGGGATCCTGAAGCCCKTCCAGTTCCATYGCAGGGACACCTTCCTCTATCCCAGCTTGCTCTAAGCTCCATCCAGTCTGGCCTTGGACACTTCCAGGGATCCAGGGACAGCRACAGCTCCTCTGGGAATTCCATGCCAGCCCCTCCCCAGCCTCCCAGGGAGGAATGTTCACTTTGACACTCCCAAGGGGCCGAGTTCTCCAGTGTCACCTTCACCTCCCCACTGAAGGGAGCTCCAGCCCCACTCACCGCCACGCTGGTGTCTGGTTTTTGGCTCTATGGACACYACTGTTCCTGGGATAACCTCGGCCTTGGAGGAGTAGATGAGGCCGGAGCACACGAGTTTGTTCCCGCCTTTCACAGACCAAAGGCCCGACTGCACCCCYGCCAGGGACACAGCACCTGCAAGGAAACCACCTCTGTCAAAGGAGGGAAACACTGGAAAACAAACTGCAAAATTGGGGGATTAATGTCCCTRTGGGACACAGAGCTTGGAGCCCAGGGAGCTGGAACCCAACACCCAGGTTGGGTGTTGTAGCTTTTGTCACTCCTCACATGGGGCACCAATTGTTGGTGGACCCAGATGATTTTCCCCATTGCAAGCACCAGCCTTTACTATCCTTCAATAAAACTTCTACACCTTTCCCCACTGACAGTGGGCTCAAATGACTGATGCTGAAGATGTGGCCAGCACCAGCCCTCTATTATCCTTTACAGTAAACTTCCATATCTTTTSTCTGTAAATGGACAGCACCARGCAACACTGACTCCTCTCTTCCCCTTCTCTCTTCCTGCTTCCTCTTCCTCACCACTGCCCAAACCACTCTTTTATACCCCACATCCTTACTGGACAGGGTGGTGACCTATCCAGGACAAGGCTGCTTCCATTCTTTCATAATTAATACAGCTGCCAACTCATCAAGGGCAAYGCTGCCCACAGAACCATCTCTGTTATCTTCCAATCCATTCTCCCACACCCAGGATGGAAGGCTCCCTCCAAACACTCACCTACAAAGCCAGGGATGGTGACCCCTTGGCCGTAATTCACCCTCATGGCCGGACACACCACCTGGTTGATGAATTTCTGGGAGAACCCAGCTTTCTGCATGGCCTCGTCGATGCTCTGGTTGAGCAGCCGCGTGAAGTCGTCGCCTCCCAGGGCGTGCAGCAGGCGCTCGTTGCTGCTGAAGGCGTAGTCGTGCATCTGGTACCGGTAGATCCTGTCAGTGCACACAGGAATTGTCCCTGTCAGTGAGCTCTGGCCCTGGGAGCTGTGGGGATCTCCCGGGGTGGCTTTGTGGGACTGCAGGACAAGGGCCTGGAGGCCCAAAAGGGCAGGTTCAGGTTGCATATTGGGGAATTTTAAGAGGGTGGAGAGGCCCTGGCACAGTTTTCCCTGAGAAGCTGTGGCTGCCCCACCCCTGGAAGTGCCCAAGGCCAAGCTGGACAGAGCTTGGAGCCACCAGGGACAGAGGAAGGTGTCCCTGCCCATGGAATGAGGTGTCCTTAAGGTCCTTTCCCACTTTTTCCCCCCTCAGGACCCCAACCCACCTCATGAACTTGTCCAGGATGTCCTCCACCCACATGGACATGCGCAGGGGGTTGAGGCCYTAGTGCCACAGCAGCTTGAGGAGGTTGATGAAGGACCAGCTGCTCTCCTCAAACACAAATTCCTCCCCGTTGTAAACGCCCGCGAGGCTGCCCTGGGGCGAGGCAACCGAGAGGCCTTTGGGAAAAGRACAGAAAAAGGTAATTTAGGGAAAGGCAGAGCTATTCCACCTCAGTTATAACTTCCTCAGATAACCTGGCTTCYTGCTGATAAGAATGAGTGATTGAAGATTGGAGTGCTAAAGTTTGGAAAGGGGACTTAGCCCTTGATCATGGGCCAGGGAGTGATTGGAGGTGATTTTTGGACCTTTATGATGCCATAAGTGGGTCACCTGTGGGGAGGGGTGAGACCATTCCCACTGYGATGTGGGTTTCCTTTGRCTGGAGTGGGGCATGGGGGAGGTCATGYTGGGKTATTTGGGAAGGAAAGTGGCCTGTGGGGGAGGGATATTGGACAAAGGTGATTACTAGGGAAGGATACGGGGGGAATATTGGGAAAAGAAGGGGAACTGTTGGGGAAGGATGTGGGGAGGATATTGGGAAAAGAAGGGCAAGCTATTGGGGAAGGAGATMGTGGACTACTGGGGATGGATAAGGGGCTACCAAGCCTTGTTCTTTCAAGGAATGTCTCTCAGCAGACTGGGACCCAGAGCTCCACAAGGGGATCATTTTCYGATCGAGGCACAATTTTGGGACTGGGAAACACCAAGGTGGGGTGTCCATGCTCACCCAGCTCCTGGACAAAATGCTTCATGTGCAGGTTGAGGGGGTGGATCACAGACCCCCCTGCCTCGTAGCTGGCCCCCTCCACGTCCAGCGTGTCCAGCCGGCCGCCCAGCGCTGCCTTCTCCAGCACGTGCAGCTGCACGCCTGTCTCTTATACACATCTCGTCCAGCGTGTCCAGCCGGCCGCCCAGCGCTGCCTTCTCCAGCACGTGCAGCTGCACGCTGCGGCCGAACTTCTGCCGCAGGAAATACGCGGCGGCCGAGCCGCCGATCCCYCCGCCCACCACGGCTGGGAGAAGGGGCCCGGTCACCTTCACAGCCCCATGAACCCCCACCTCACACACAGCCCTCACACACCCTTCATGGGCCCCCCACCCCAATCCCCTCAAGGGAACCCTCTCACTGATCTCACCTCATGGCCCCCCGCACCACAAATCCCCTCAAGGGAATCCTCTCACTGATCTCACCTCATGGTCCCCTGCACCACAGATCCCCTCAAGGGAACGCCTCACAGAACCCTCAAGGACCCACCACCCTGATTCCTTCAAGGGAACCCCTCAAAAACCCCTCACGGACCCCTGCACGACATATCCCCTCATATGGGAACTGGAACCCCTCACAGATCCCTCACAGCTCCCCCACCCTGATTCCCTCAAGGGAACCCCCTCACAGATCCCTCATGGCCCCCTGCACCACAGATCCCCTCTAGGGAACCCCCTCAGATGTGTATAAGAGACAGGACCCTCACAGATCCCTCATGGCCCCCTGCACCACAGATCCCCTCTAGGGAACCCCCTCACAGACCCCTCATGGCACCCGCACCCCAATCCCCTCAAGGGAACCCTTCTCATACCCCCTGCCCCTCAAAGAGCCCCCCATGGGCCCCCCTGACCTTCAGGGGGTCCCCCCATTGCACCTTCCTCACAGACCCCCTCCCAGCCTCCCTGACCCTCACAGATCCCTCACGGGACACCCCGCCATACTCCCTGACCCACATAGGTCCCTCATGGGCCCCCCTGATCTTCAGGGGGTCCCCCCATTGCACCTTCCTCACAGACCCCCTCCCAGCCTCCCTGACCCTCACAGATCCCTCATGGGTCCCCCCACTTCAGATCCCTCACGGGACACCCCGCCATACTCCCTGACCCACATAGGTCCCCTCAGTGTCCTCCCATGACAGATCCCCTCAAAGTCCCATAAAAGATCCTGTGCTCACTCCTTCCTCACAGATCCCCTCAAAGGGTCCCACTGGCACCCTGCGCCCTCACAGATCCCCCCCCCCCCAAACCCCTTCAAGGGACACCCCTTCACACCGCCTCCGAGAGATCCTTTTAAGAGATCCCCCTGAGCTTTCCCCTCACAGATCCCTCCCAGATTTCCTGTCCCTCACACAATCGCCTCCCCTCAGCCCGTGTCTGTGTTCGCACCGATCTTGGAGGGCCCATGGCGGAGGCTGAGGSCGAGCGGGCAGAGAACGGCGAGCAGCAGCGTCAGGAGGCGGCGGAGGCCCGGCATGGCGGCYGGGAAGGGCAGAGGGCGATGGGCGGGCCGGGAGTGCAGCTCGGGCCGGCTGCGGGCAGGGGGATCATCAAGGACACGGACAAACTGCATCCTTCAACCGCGCCGCTGGTGTAGTGGTATCATGCAAGATTCCCATTCTTGCGACCCGGGTTCGATTCCCGGGCGGCGCACAAACTTTTTACTTTCTTTTAATTCTTTCATACTGAATTTCAAAGTAGTTTCTTTTACTTCCTTTACTTTGAATTATGGTAGTTTTAACTCCTTTAATTTTGCCGCCCCTGCAGTAGGTGCCCCTTTCTCGGTGCCCACATGTACCTTTTCACCCTGCTTTTAATCCCTTTATTTTTAATCCCTTTACTTTTAATTATTTTATTTTTAATGCCTTGGTTTTAAATTATTTTCGTTTAAACCCTTTTCTTTTAAACTCCTTTACTTTAGCTACTTTATTCTAACTCCTTTATTTTTATTCTGCCCCTGGCCTCTGTTGCTGGTCTCTACATGAACTTTTTCACACTGCTTTTAAACCCTTCTTCTTTGATTCTTTAATTTTTAAATCCTCATGTTTAGTTCCTCTAATTATTAAATTTTTATAGTTTATTTTAATTACTTTATTTTAGTAATCTTTCTTTTAGTCCCTGTATTTTATAAACTTTATTTCCCCACCTCAGTGCCCCATCCCGATGCCCACCTGTCCCTTTTCACCACGACTTTACTTTCAATTCTTTCATTTTTAATCCTGTAATTTTAAACTCCTCCTTTTTAAACACTTCTAGTTTAACTCCTTTYGCTCCTTTACTTTTAATACCTTTATTTCTCAGCCCTGCTGGCCCCATTCCTGGTGCCTGCATGTCCCTTACCCGTATACCCCTTTCCAACGCGGTTTTAACCACTTTTAATGATTTTCTTTTTACTTCTTTAATTTTAAATTCCTTTCTTTCAACACCTTTACTTTCACATTTTTATTGCAATTTCCTTGCTCTGATGCCCCCATTCCCTGTGCCCGCCAGCACCTTTCCACCCCGCTTTTAAGCGCTTTCCTTTTAACCCTTTAATTTTTAAGCCATRTCTTTTAAATCCCTTCATTTCTCACCCTTTTATTTTTAACGCATTTTAAATCCCTTCATTTCCCACCCGTTTATTCTTAACGCCTTTATTTTAAATCACTTTTCGCCACTTTTCTCGGTTTCCCCTCACGGCCGCGCATGCGCGGAGCGGCCGCGCGGCCCCGCGCCGTTCCCGCGCTCTCCCCGCGCACGCGCGTTCCCGCCCCCGCCCCCCCCCGGCCCCTCAGGCCGCCCGCCCGCCGCCATCTTGCGAGGAGCCGCCGCGGGACCGTCCGCCGGCGGGGCCGGCGCCGCTCGGGCTGCCCGGGCTGCCCAGGGCTCACGGGGCCGCCCCGGCGGGCGGGAAGAGCCGGGGCGGGCGGCGGCGGCGCCATGGAGGATGAAATGCCCAAGACCCTGTGAGTGGGGAGGGGGCGAGACCGCCTATTGTTCCCGGCTCCGCGGGGAGGGGCGGCCCGGGGTCGCCTCACGGACGGGCCCCCTCAGGGCTCCGCCGCCGAGCCTCGGCCGCCCGCAGTGCTGCGGGACTGAGGGGCAGCCCGGCCCCCTCCGGCAGCGAGGGGAGCCCGGCTCCCGCTGTATTCCTGCCCTTTCTCCGGTCCCAGTGCTGGGCACCGCCGGCCTGCCCTCCGCTCCGGGCGTTCCCCTGGGGCCTCCAGCTCACATCTGGAGGGACAGGGCTGTGTGGAAGCTGTGTGTCCCTTCCCCAGTACGTCCCAACTCACATCTGGAGAGTAAAGGGGTCTGCAAGGTGTGTGCTCCTTCCCAGTCCATGCCAGGTCACACCCGGAGGGAAAAGTGGTCTGGAAGGTGTGTCCCTCCTTCTCCTGGATAGAAAGAGGGTCTGGAAAGTTTGTGCCGCTCTCCGCAGTCCATCCCTGGTCACATCTGGAGGGAAGGCAGTGTGGAAGGTGTCCCCTCCCTGGTACATCCACACACATCTGGAGGGGAAGGGGGTCTGAGGTGTGTGTGCCCCCCTCCCCTGTCCATSCCAGCCCATGGCAGGGCACTGAACTGGGATGATCCGAGTCCCTTCRCCCCCAAACCATTCCYTGCTGAGYATCCCATCATTCTGTATGATCCGTGTAGGTTTTTGGGAGTGACTGGCTGGATTTTGCCCTGGGGGCTGCCTTGGCACACAGCTGGAGCCCCCTGGCCTGCTCAGCAGCTCCGTGGGAATGACCAGGCAGTGCCCATGAATCCAGAGCTTGTCCCAGTGTTCAAAGCACCCTCTGAYCCTGRTGCTTCCCACAGAGTGCATTAGGAYGCCACGTCAAGGGSAGGTTTAGGTTGGATTTTAGCAGAAGGTGCTGCAAAACCTGCCTGTTGTGCACYCCTGGGCTGTTCCCCTCCTTCTCCCAGGCAGGTGGTACCTGGGGTAGCTTTCCCCTGTTTGGATCAGGGAAATCAGGCCCCACMCTTGCCATCCCACCCCTGGAAGCCTTGTTCTGCAGTGTGGCAGGGAGGGAAAGAGGGAATCATTCCAAGGTGAGGGATGGTTGTGCCCTGGGACTGCTGAGTGACCACAGGACAGGAGACCCCGACGTGCCTCGCCCCAGCTGTCCCGAGCACTGAGCACTCCCTGCTTCCCCCATCCRGCTGTTTTCCCACWTTTTGGGAGCTGTTCCTGCCCTCTGCACACACAGAATGTTGGTTTGTTTATTTGGGAAGGTGTTTTCCCCCATCCCAAGGCTCCTGTGGGGCTTGGTGGCCTCCATGTGTGCCAAGGAATGCAGGTGCCTGTCCTGCAGCACGTGCAGCTGCTGGCACACCCAGGGCATCGCTGGGGCTGCAAAAGGACCTGCAGGATCACTGAGTGCTGCCTTAAAACAGCTCAGGGCTCAGCAAATCCAGGCTGGGGGTTCTGTGACTCCCTCCTGGGACTCTCTGGGCTCATACAGGGAATTGTCACAGGTCGGGTTTGGAAGGAGCAGGAAGTGCAGCTCAGGTTGATGTTCAAGGCTCTCTGATCCCACTCTCTGTTGGACTTGCTGGGCAGAGAAGGTCCTGCTGTTAATTGCCTTAATGAAGTGCTCTAATCCCTCCTTGTTTTTAAACTTGTCCGAGGTGCAGGAATCACTCACTTCGAGCCAGACAAAGCCTGTGCAGGTCTGTTTGGAGATTTGAAACCCAATCCTGCCTCTTGCCTAAAACAGTTGTCCAAGAGATGAGCACAGAGCTCCTGGATGAGCCATTTGTGACAAAACTCTGTCTCCTTCCCAAATAACCAAAGCTTGGAGCACAAACAGAGCTTGGYTGTTTTCTGCAGCCCCTGTGCCCCTCTGGGGGCACTGCAGGTGCACCAGGGTGGTTTCAGGGCTGGCATTTGGCCAGGATTCCTGGGCAGAGGTTTCCCACAGAACGTTCCTGTGCYGGAGCTGCGGCTGCACCTCAGGGGCTGAGGTTTCTCACTGGGCTTTTTATAAAAATCCCATGATTTGGGCTCAACAACACCAACAAAACAACAAAACAGCCTTGGTGGGCAAGGAAGCCACAGMCCCAGGTGGGAGTGGGGGTTTGTGCTGGGGAGGCTGATCCTTGCACTCCAGCACGTTGGCACTTGGGCATTCCAGGCACATCTGGGGCTTCCAAAACCTCAGGGCTTCGGGAGGAACCAGCCAAATGTTGTGGAAAACGTGGAAAAACAGCAGCCTGAGCTGCTGGGGCAGGGATGGCGGGGTAGGGATAGGGGACCTGGAGTTTCTGTACTGGGAAATTGTAGTGGGATGTGGGAGCTGGAATCTGTTATCTGGGAATCTCAGCTGAGGGATAGGGGAAGTGGAGTGTCTGTCAGCTGGGAAATCAGTGAGGGATAAGGGAAATGAGTGTCTTGTACTGGTGAAATTCATGTGGGTATGGGACTGGATCGTACTGCGGAACATGGGTTGGGGAAGGAATCGGTAATGGGAAATTCAGTGTAGGGATACTGGGAACTGGAATTCTGTTACTGGGAAATCAGTGTAGGGATATGGGAACTGGAATCTGTACTGGGAAATCAGTGTAGGGATATGGGAACTGGAATCTGTACTGGGAAATTAGTGTAGGGATATGGGAACTGGAATTCTGTACTGGGAGATAATCTGTGTAGAGATGTGGGAACTGGAATTCTGTACTGGGAAATCAGTGTAGGGATATGGGAACTGGAATTCTGTACTGGGAAGTTCAGTGTAGGGATATGGGAACCAGACTCTGTACTGGGAAATTGTGGTAGCGATATGGGAACTGGAATTCTGTACTGGGAAATCGTGGTAGGGATATGGGAATTGGAGTGTCTGTACTGGGAAATTGTAGTAGGAATACAGGAACTGGACTCTGACCTGGGAAATCAGTTTGGAAGGMCAGCTTCATGGAGCCATGGCATCCTGGATTGGTTTGGGTGGGAAGGGACATGAACCCATCCAGTGCCACCCCCTGCCATGGGCAGGGACARCTCCCACTGTGCCAGGCTGCTCCAAGCCCTGTCCAGCCTGGCTGMGGACATTCCCAGGGATTCTCCTCTGGGAATTCCATCCCAGTATCCCAGCTCACCCAGCCCTCAGCAGTGGGAAGCCATTCTCCCTTTTCCCATCACTTCATCCCTGCTCCCAACCCCCTGTCCATGCTCCAGCKTGTCCAACATCCGTGTCCCTGCCTGTGTTTGTCCCTCAGGTACGTGGGGAACCTCTCCAGGGACGTGACCGAGGCTCTGATCCTGCAGCTCTTCAGCCAGATCGGCCCCTGCAAGAACTGCAAGATGATCATGGATGTAAGAGCCCCAGTCCTCTGATTTCCCTGCTCTCCTCAGGGCTGCTGCCTCCAGGCTGTGCCRGTGCCTCTGGGAATTCCCCTGGAAYCYGGGGGAATAACTCAAATAAACCTGGAGATGGTTCTGGCATCGTTTCTGCACGTGAATGGTGGTGAATTTAAGGATGGGTGGACGTGGAGAGGGACAGTGAATCCCCTCATTAAAAACACTGAATCCCCTCATTAAAAACATTGAATCCCCTCATTAAATCAGGAGGGGATTGCAGATGAGGCTCTAAAACTTCTCTGCCATAATTTTCCCTTTCTAAAGGAGAATTGAAGGCTCTGACAGTGTTGTTAGTCCCTGTGGGGTCAGAAAACCTGTCCAGGTGGGGCTGTTGAGCTGTCAGCAGTCAGAGGCTGAGCAGAGCAGCCAGAGCCCAGCTTTGTGTCCCTAATCCTGGGTTTGTGTCCCTAATCCTGGGTTTGCGTCCCTAATCCTGGGTCAGTGTCCCTAATCCTGGGTTTGAGTCCCTAATCCTGGGTCAGTGTCCATAATCCTGGGTTTGTGTCCCTCATCCTGGGTTTGTGTCACTCATCTTGGGTTTGTGTCCCTAATCCTGGGTTTGTGTCCCTAATCCTGGGTCAGTGTCCCTAATCCTGGGTCAGTGTCCATAATCCTGGCTTTGTGTCCCTAATCCTGGGTTGGAGTCCCTAATCCTGGGTTTGTGTCCCTAATCCTGGGTTTGTGTCACTCATCTTGGGTTTGTGTCCCTAATCCCAGGTTTGTGTCCCGACTCTCCCAGCAGGATTTGCCCCTGGCACAGCCTCTGCCCTCCTCTCCCAGCAATTTGCCCCTGGCACAGCCCTCTCCCCAGCGATTTGCCCCTGGCACAGCCCTCTCCCAGCAGCATTTGCCCCTGGCACAGCCTCTCCCAGCAGGATCTGCCCTGGCACAGGCCTCTCCCAGGCAGTCTGCCCCTGGCCACAGCCTCTCCCAGCGGATTTGCCCCGGCACAGCCTTCCCACAGGATCTGCCCCTTGGCACGCCTTTCCCAAGCAGGAGAATATTGCCCCTTGGCACAGCCTCTCCCAGCAGGGTTTCCCCTGCACAGCCTCTCCCACGCCAGGATCTGCCCCTGGCACAGCCTTTCCCAGCAGGATTTGCCCCTGGCACCAGCATTATCCCGAGCAGGGTTTCCCCTGGCACAGCCTCTCCCTCCTCTCCCAGCAGGAATCTGCCCCTGGCACAAGCCTTCCAGCAGTGATTTTGCCCCTGGCACCAAGCCTCTTCCCAGCGGATTTCTGCCCTGGCACAGCCCGCTGGCCCCAGACTCACCCCAAGCAGGGCGAGCTCTACCTTACCCATTATATCTTCCTTGCCGTTCCATGGGCAGCCGCGCCAGCGGCCGCGTGCCGTGCTCGATAGAACTCACGAAGCGTAGTGGATCATTGCCCAGCTGTCTGAGACAGGAAACGGGCTGGGATCCAGGGACTGGGCTGGGAATTGGGGGACATGAGCTGGATTGGATCTGGGGCTGGGTTGGGACACTGGCCAGGATTGGGACCTGAGCCTGGATTGGGGTAAGACACCCCAGTGGATGGCGGCCACTGCGTGCTCTTGCTCTCTGCTTTGCCAGGCATCCCTTTACCTCCTGGCCCATCCCTTTCCTTCTAGGCCATCCCTTCCTTCTGCCATCCCTTCCTCCAGCTGTGGGCCATTTCTCTCCCTCCTCCTGGCCAATCCTCCTCTGTGGCCTTCTGGCCATCCCGTTGCCTGGCCATACCTTCCATCCCCTCCTGCCCATCTTCTTCTGTCGCTCCTAGCTTGATGCCTCCGCTCCTCCTGGCCATGCCCTTCCTGCTCCAGACCATCCCTCCTTTCCATGGACGCCTCCCTCTCCGTACCTGCCTGCTGAGCCATTCCTCCAATCGCCTCGTGGCCGTCCCATCCCTCCCTTCTGGCATGTCGGCCCCTCTCCTGGCCATCCCTCCTCGCCTCCTGCCCATCCCTCCCTCCTCCTGCCCATCCTCCCTCCTCCCTGGCCATCCCTCCCTCCTCCTAGCCATTCGCTCCAATCCCTCCTAGCGCATTTCCTCCATCCCTCCTTCCTCCTGGGCCATCTCTCCCCTCTCCTGGCCGATCTGCATCCTCGCTCTACCTGGCGCTCATCCTTGCCTCCGCTCGCTGCCCAGTCCCTCCCATGCCTCCTTGGCTTCGGCAGGCGCAGGCCGCCATTTTTTGTTTGGCCTCTTTAGTCAGCCTTGGCCCTGGGCGGTTTTCCCCGGCAGCCATTCTTTGCCCTCTGCAGCATCTGAAGATCAGCCCTTCTGCTACCTCTGCCCTCCCGAGGAGCGGAGCCGATCCTGCCCGTGCCTCGAAATAATAAATAACATAGGGAGTGAGAAGGGCGCTGCTCTTTGGGTCCTTGATCAGGTCTTTGCTTGAGGGTCAGCTGTGATGTGGCTAGCTGGAAGAGACGCCCAGTGAAAATATGACGCAGCGTTCCATCCGAGCCTTAGGGAAATCCACCCTGCTCCAGGCTTGGCAGCCAGTGCTACAGGGATGAGAGACGGAACGGTGCTACAGCGGTTTATATTCCCATGGCAGCACCAGTTGTTAAAATAGCTTCCCGACCCTAGAAACGTGTTGGTGTAAAATAGCTGATAGATAGGTTAAGCATTTCTACTGTTACGTTTGTTGTGGGACCTATATTGTAAGCAGTGGGTGTAAAAGATGTGTAGTGTGGATAAGAAAGTAGACCACCTCTGCGAGTTGAGAAGTGCACCGCACCCCCACTATGCGAAGAGGCGAACGCAGTCCTGGACTCGGAGCTGTGACTAGATGGCCAATCAAGTGCTTAAACCTTTCATGGCAAATGAAGGATCCAACGAGGAACCAATCCACAGGGTCAAAAACAGGATAAAAAGGGACATCTGACCCAGTGAATTCGTTCCGCTCCACCTGAACATCGGGGACACCGCTGCTCAAGGAAACGCAAGCGCCGGCGCTGCAGCATCCGTCGGATGGAACACTGCTCAGGGACTGCGGTGCTCGAGCCTGGCCTAGCTCCGCCACGACTTTTAGGCCTTTGCTTTTTGCTTCTTTAGTAAGAAGCTGGATTAGATCCCTTGTAGTCTTCGGGAGGCTTGGCTTTCGTTTTTATCACCAGGAAGGATTAAAACCATGGCCTCTTGGGAGACACATATTGCATGGGATTTGGTGGGAATCTCTTCCTTAAGGGGTATGGTTGTGTGAAGCCCAGGATTGTCCTCCCTCAGGCTGGGAGAATGTCTTGCAGATTTGGGGGCTTCCAGATGCACGACTAACTCAACCAGGAATAAAACACTCAGCGTCGGCACAGATCAGGGGGGATGGACATCATTAACCAGTCTATGCGTGGTGTCCCATACCCTCCAAAGGAGATGCAAAAACAGAGAGCTCGCTCCTGGGAGAAGAAAGGGACATAGCAATGGAGCGAGGAGAAGGCAGGGCTAGATGGGCAACGGAGCAGATTGCAGAAAAGCACTGAGCTTAGCAATAGGACTTGAAAGAGGACCCCCAGCAGAAATATGAGGTGGGAAGCACAGGGGCAGAGTCTAAAGGCTAATTTGACAGCTGTTCCTGTGCTGGGAGCTCACCCAAAGGACAGCTGACTGTGCATGATGTTTGGGGTCACCCCATTCATCCAGCCTCTTGTAAGCCCAGGAGTCACATAGCATACACAGTGTCTGAGGGGTCTCCCGTTCTCTGCACATGGAGCTGCTCTTTAAAAAAATTGTGCAGACACCGCACCTAAGTGAAAGAGGTCAGGGAACCGCGAACCGCTCTGACTCACAGCCACCCTCACCTCAATCCCATTTCCACCTAACAAGAAACAGCCTGCAGAGGCCCCGGCGGACTGTGAGGGGTCTGATAAGAATAAGTGAGCACTCGCTGCGCGCACCGAGGCGCGACTCATTTAACCAATTTAGTCTGGAGGGAATGTGCAGATTGGCAGGGGCTCTATCTAGAGGATGGAAAAGGTTTTTGACAGACACTAGCTGGTGGCACAAAGGCAGCCTCGAGCCAGGATGGCGCTATTTAGACGGAACGGCCGACACCCAGGATGGTTACGCTTAACAGTCGAGATTTCACACATCCTACAGCCGGCAACTGCTCAGCAAAACCCTGCCCTTCTGTCCTGCTGTCATCTGAGGGGCTGACAAGCTCATCAGCCAGCTGCAGCAGGACAAGATGGACAGGAGGTGGGAATTAATAGTGGGAATCACGCTGCATTGCACACTCTCGCCACCCACGATTGGGCTGCAGCTCGGGCACAGGGGACCTTAGCCATTCGCGCCCGTGTGCTTCAGGCCGTCTGCTCTGCTGTCAGTAATCTAGGGGCAGTGTGTGCCAGGTTGGGATGAGACACCCTGAGCACAGGAGGCGTGGGGACAGCCACGGGAAGGTAGCTGGGCTGCGCTGGAGAACACTCAGGTAATGCCAGGCTCGGGGCACACATAGGCTGATGGACCACAGAGATTCCGCTGCGTCTCAGAGCTCACTCTGTCCCAGCCCAACGAGTCTTAAGGCACAAGCCGCCCTGGACGATATGCGGAACCATCCAGATACGGCAGATTCATTTTAAGGTTCAAAATTGGATAAAGGCACACTAGAGTTGAGGAAATGAAATGCCTTGGGTCCTGGCTCACGGTCGATGCCCAGATGCACGTTCCTCATCCTTATGAGGGATTAATTTAAAATGCATCATTTTTGGTGTGTATGCGTGTGCACATACATGCACGGGCCAAACACCATTTATTTCTCTGGACAGAGAATAAATACCATAAAGAAATATTTCTCTATTTTCACTGACCCTCCCTTGTACGGGCAGCCTATCTGGTGGCTTTGTCAAGCTTCGGGGAAGAGCAGAGGATGGGGACCTATGGTCAGAGGGAAAATGGGTTACCTCCTTTTCTGTGTTTATCCCTCATCCATGAGAGGAGTGGGAAGGTACTGACTCCCAGCTTTATACATTCACTGAGCAGGGAGGTTGGCATCAGTGGCCACCAGAAGAACAGTAATCTGCAATCTTCCATTTGCACAGACGCCAGAGTATGTAATATGTTGTGCTTTGGAACTGGAGCCCAGGAGGGGCAAGGTTGTGGCTCCCCCAGTCTTCTGTCCACTCAGCAGATTAATTAGCCATAGATATTCTTCTCAGCTCTCTATTAACATAATTCACAGCCCAAATCTTGCAAGTCTAGAACCCATCCCAGAGCAGTGCCAGCTGTTGCCCATCACTTGTCGAACCAACCTCATTGAAGGTCTCCTAGATGCCACGCCTTCCTTCCCTCCTTCCTGCTATATGACCACGTGCATGGCCTTGAGGGCTGTGCAGATTCTCTTTGCTCCTGCTGTGCTCTTCATCGAACAAGTTCTGGTCATAGTGCCGCACAATATACTAAAACCAAGAGTCCCAGGAAAAGAACTCGTTCCAGCATTTGGTGCCAGGGGAGCACAGCCCAGAGCTGGGAGAAGTGCTCAGTGCTGGTGGTATAGAGGTTCACTTTTTTTAAGGGGACAGGAATGGAACTGCCCACATTTTGCTACAGGACTTGGTTGCTCTCGAGAGAGCCACTGCACACCAACTGAACCCTATTTTTCAGTCTTCCAGCTGAGGCACACAGGCCTGGTTTGCCTCCCCAGCTCAGGAGGTACCTTCTCCCAGGCAGGCACACATTTGAGCCTGGAGCCCCAAAAGCAGATATACAAGTGTCTGTAGCACGTGCTCTCTGTCTTCAGGTTTGCAAAAGCATTTTTGCTTGGCCTCTAATACCTCTGTTAGGTGGCCTGTCATTAGGATGAGGCCTAAACACTTTCTCATTCTCAATCATACAATTTGTGGACACTGGGGGAATTGTTTTGTATTCCTGGCTAGAAAATGCTGAAGCCCATGCAGTTATGTCCACACAACTCCTCATCAACTGCTGCTTTGCGTTCTTTAATTTACTCACTGAACCATCGCCCAGCCAGAGCACAGCCCTAAAATTGTCACAAAGATGTCAGCTCTCCAGTTACACGCTCAGTTGGAGTGTGGGGAGAGGGACTCTTTGTGTGCAGGGCTCAGAGGCTCAGCACAGGACAACCCGGGCGAATCATCAGGCCTGGACACTGCTGAATCTCTCAATTCTTGAATCCTGGAATCCTGATCTGGTCGCCTCCGCTGCAGCCCTGCTCTCCTAGCTCACATAACCTTCTCCGTGTAAGATGCGCAAAGTGCTTGCCGGATTCCCTTGCTCTCTCTGCCATTCCTGCCCCCGTGGGCCTTGACCCCAGTGCTGGCCAAGAGGCTGCTGCCACCTCCAGGCCTGGGGGCTGGGGTTCCACTCTGGGGGGGGTGGTGCCGGGGCTGGGGCGGGGGTGGGGGCCTCTTCCATTCGGGCTCCACCCATCCCCTTACAATTTCATGGAACTGGGGTGCCTGGCAAAGCCCATGCTATTTTGCTTTGTTTTGGGCCTAGAACGCTGCTTCCCATCCTGAGAGCCTCTGCACCACCTGCCTCCGCTCCCTACTAGCCTGCTGGGGACCTGGAGTGAGGGACAAGAGACAAAGCTCCACATAACTCAATGTTCTCACGCAACTATAGACTGTCACTGGATTTACTGAGATTTTTTCCCCACAGACTTGGCCAAGGTGAGCTAGAGAACCACCGCAATCTTTGCGATACATCATACCATATTTGGTTCTCTCTTTGGGATCTGGTCTCAGATAAGTGTCAGGCAATTAGCAGAGATGTATTTTTAGGTGTCTGTAGTGTATATTAAATTGTCTTGCACGCCTGCAGCTCGCTATTTCAGAGTGCGCCAACACTCAGCAAAGGGGAGAGGAGTCTGTTTTGGGCTCTTTTTCTTGATGATAACTGGCTTGGATAGAGTGCAGGACTTGTTTTGCGTGGTACTTCCAAGGCTTGAATGTGTGGTCTCCTCAAAATCTGTGAAAGCTGGGCATAGAGGCGTGGGAGAAGGAAAAGGATAATCCTATCTTAGAATACTCCAAATTGTTCAGAGCACTGAGCATCGATGGACTAACACTGTCTTGGGGTTGGGACCAGCAAGAAGCTGGCCACAGCTACTCTCTAAGTTCAGAGGCTCATTAATCTCCTATCAGTATCCACACGGAGTATTATCAGGACTTAGACTGCCCATGGGGTTGAGATCCCTCCAG
The DNA here is from genome assembly GCA_002167245.1 of Sporophila hypoxantha. NCBI lineage: Eukaryota > Metazoa > Chordata > Aves > Passeriformes > Thraupidae > Sporophila > Sporophila hypoxantha. The sequence goes on from NDFG01000315.1 coordinate 74,303, forward strand.
AGACACCACAAATAAAGGAGCATTGGTGGGGCAAGCGTGGTTTGTCTTTAGTGTCTTTCTGTTGGTGACCTCCTGCTAAGATAATCAGAGCCCAGAACTGGGCGCTGCGCAGAGGCAGGCTCAGAGTATTTGATCAATAAGTGATCCTTGGCTTAGTCTTGTACAATGCTGCGTCCAGAGATCAGGATATTTTATCTCCAGGGATTAAAAACTTCTTGATCTGCTTGTACTGCCCCTTGTTCCCCAAGCTGGGAAGCCCACTTCTCGCGAGACAGCCACCCTCGCCGGCCTTGGATGCCTCAGCCATGCTCCAGGCTGTGCTCCTCATCATCCCCTCTCCTCCATTGCATGAATGGCCATCTCACAAAAATAAGCTCTTGTGGTGCACACGGCCTTTGCAGAGAGATTAAGCCAGTGAGCAGCCAGTAGCGCCCAAAAAAGAAGAGAATAAAATTGCGAGGCTGCACTTAAAGCATTGAGTGTGGGAACAGGATTTGGTCTTTTACAAACAAAGCTGTCCGATCTGCTGGTAGAGTAAAAAACCTTAGTGCCACTGAGAGAGAAAGAAAACCAATGGGAAGGTATTCCATGATGTGATGAAATGAGAAAAAAAATATTTGCTTTTACAAATAAACTGTGTTGCCTTGAAGAGTAATTGTACAATTGACATTGAAAGATTAGAAAAAGAACAGATTGGACGAAAAACTCCCCTAAACTTCCATAGAATTTAAAATGAAAAGGGAGGGTGTTATACATTAGAGGGAAATCTTTGGTGAATCAGTGTATCAGGGAGTCTGTACCTCTCAAGTACCTCAGGCCAATGGGAAAGAGAGAAGGAAATGCAGGACAGGAAAATTGGTGATAAAAAGGAGGCTGCATCCTCCAAAAATCTGAGAAGATCCAGGGGAAGCCCCACGGGCCTCTTCCTTTTATTTGAATAAAGCCAGAAAGGAGCTCCTCTATCTGCCTTTTTAGACAATAAACTCTGGTGTTTGTGGATTAATTTTGCCTAACAGGCAGTTAACAGCGGAAAAAGAGGAAAAGGGACATATCCTGCTTGATTGCTCTGCACAGCTTCAACTGTCCTTGGCTGGTATCCACTCTTTTCTGCTCCAGCATCTCTGACTATGTGGGGGCAGCAGGACCCGGCCCACGGAGGCCCCCTCACGCCTCCTCCCTGCCCCTCCAGAGTGCTGGAGTTGCATGGGGGCTCCGCGGCCCATGCACAGCCCCTATTCAAGCACTGGAGTGACGTACTGCCTCAGCAATAAAGAGAGGTTTTGAAGCGATTTAAGAGAAACAGCACAAATGACACCCTACCTGGCGCAGAGCTGGGCTGCCCATCAGGAGAAGCACAACACAACGGCAAGACAAAACAGAATAAGGCATACTGTATGGGATACTATGCCAGCCTGGGCGGCCATGTCGGTAGGGAAATGAGGGGTGGGACAGAAGCAGAGGAGATGTAAATAATCCCAGCTGCAAGTCTGCAGCAGCAGGAAGAATGTAAATAATCTGAGCTGTGAGTCTCCAGCAGCAGCAGTGCGGGTCTCCATTCCACACTCACACCAGTGGGGAGCACATAACAAAGGGGAATAACATTACACAGCCACATAACAAAG
>NDFG01000315.1:83930-97041 GCA_002167245.1 Sporophila hypoxantha
CTGTGCCAGGGGGGAATCCTGCTGGGAGAGGAGGGGACATGCTGCAGATGTGGGACTCTGCATTTGGGGCAGAGATGTCAGTGAGACACAGCTCAGAACAGGAGTTCAGAGTGTTGGGAGAGGTTCAGGATGTTGGGAGAAGGAGTTCAGGGTGTTGGGAGAAGGAATTCAGGGTGTTGGGAGAAGTTCAGGATGTTGGGAGAAGGAGTTCAGGGTGTTGGGAGGAACGTGGAGCTGAGGATGTGGGGCTGGGAGGACAATCCCACAGTTCCAGCGTGGTTGGGTTGGAAGGCCCCTCTGGAGATGATCCCCTGCCAAAGCTCATTCAGAGCAGTGCACAGGGCAGAGTCCAGCAGGGTTTTGGTGTCTGCTGAGAAGGAGCTCCCACAGCCTGTTCCAGGCCTCCAAGGACAGTTTTCCTTCTTATTTTCCCTCACATTTTCCTTCTTTTTTCCTGATATTCAGGTAGAACTTCCCATCTTTCAGTCCCTGCCTTGTCACTGGGCAGTTGTGATCACAGTCTGTCCCCATGCTGTTCACAATCACCCTTGAGACATTTGAAYCCATTCCCTGTGTCCTGWKCCTCCATCCCCTGTCCCCAATCCCTCTCCAGCTCTCCTGGATCCCCTTTAGGCCCTGGAATGTGCTGGAAGCTCTCCCTGGAGCTTCTCCTCTCCAGGTYAACCCTCCCCAGAGCAGGGGAGCTGCTCTGTTAATTTAAGAACAAACCCTCTCCCTAGAAAAATATCTTAAACTTGAGTTTGAYCCCCAGCCTTGCCCTGTAGGGTCAAATTTGAGCACTGGAGGTGTCTAAACTTTTTGGGATTTGCCAAATCTGATGTGTGATTGCCATTTGCAGGAGGTCAAAGTGAACTGGGCCACCACCCCCAGCAGCCAGAAGAAAGACACCAGCAGTAAGTGTCACCTGAGCAAGTTGTGAAACAGAAATGCAGCACAGAGCTCTGTGGGAATGGTTTTCATTGGAATCCTAATTGTTTATTGTGTTTGTGTTAATTAAACTTCAGGGCAAATCTGATCTTTGCCATCACACAGCGTTCACAAGGTAATTGTGTCTTTTTAACATCAAATTGTGGATCTCCAGGGTGTTCCCTGAAGCTAAGTTTGGGGGTTTTTTGTTTGTTTTTCGTTGAATTTTTATGGAAAAATTCCATTAAATTCCCTTCCATTTCCCTGTAGCATCAGGAAGGGATTTGGTGCAAATCTGTGGGCAGTTGGGAATGAAAACCCAAAATGCCTCATTCTGGATTTTTGAGGCACATTGAGCATCTCCCTCAAGGAGCATCCATCCAGAATGAGTTCCATCACTCCCAGCAATTTCTGTGGGGAAATTCTTGGAATTTCAGGCTGGTGGGGCTAAACCCCATCAGCGCCTGAATTTTAATAATCTATTTTGAATAACAGCTGAGTTTTAATAAAGGGGGTTTTAAGAAGAGMTTTTTTTTCCCTCTGCTCTGCTCAGAGGGCATCTTCAAGCACTGATTGCTCCTTTCTCTTTTCCCCCAAAGACCATTTCCACGTCTTTGTGGGAGACCTCAGCCCTGAGATCACAACTGAGGACATCAAAGCAGCCTTTGCTCCCTTTGGAAGAATCTCGTAAGTCCTTCTGTGGGGCAGCTCAGGGTSTCTGTCCTGAGTGGTGACAGCTTTGTGTCCAGTGAGTGACACTGTGGCACTGCAGGGCCCACTCTGCTCACACAGCAGATCCTTTATCCCACCTGCTTTGCTTTCCCATCAAAATTTGCATCTGCCCACAGCCCAAAAAGCCCAAAAACAAATTGACCTGAGAATGAAAGAATTCAGTTAACAGACAACACATGCCTTTCAATTCCTACTTTTTCATTTTTATTTTTATTTTCTATAATTTCTATTGAATATTTGCAATGAGCAGGTGGAATYTGATGGCAAATAAATCAGATTTTAAAAGTTCCCTTTGTGCTTTAGGGATGCACGGGTGGTCAAGGACATGGCCACGGGCAAGTCCAAGGGCTATGGCTTCGTCTCCTTCTTCAACAAATGGGTGAGAGATCTTTGGGTCCTTCCCCAAAAATGGGTAAAAACCCTTATTTCCCTCTTAATAAATGGGTAAAATCCTTATATATTCCGCTCCTTAAATAAAATGGGTGAGAGGATCTTTGGGTTCCTCCTCAAAAATGGATAAAAACCTTTTATTTCTTCCCCTCTTAATAAATGGGTAAATAATCCTTTATTTTCCTCTAATAAAAATGGGGTAAATAATGCCTTTAATTTTTTTTTCTTCCCTCTTCAATAAATGGGTGAGAAGATCTTTTGGTTCCTTCCTCACAAATAGGTAAAAACCCTTTATTTCCCTCGTTCACAAAATGGGTTAAAATCCCTTCAGTTCCTCTTCTTTAATAATGAATGAAGAGATCTTTGGTTCCTCCTCAAACAGGATAAAAACCTTTTTTCCCTTCTTAATAAATGGGTAAATCCTTGTATTTTTTTCTCTTTATTTATAAATGGATAAGGGATCTTTTGGTGTCCTTCCCTCAAAAATGAGTAAAAAGACCTTTTTTTTATTCCCTAATAATTAATGGGTAAAATCCTTTTATTTTTTCCCTCTTCATAAATGGGTAAATCCTTTATTTTTTTTTTTCCCTCTTAATAATGGGTTAAAAATCCTTTATATATTAATTTCCCCTTTAAAAAATAAAAGGTGAGAGATTCTTCCATTCTTCATCAAAAGGATAAAATCTCCCTTCATTTCCCTCTAAATAATGGGTAAAATCTTTTCATTTTCCCTTTTAAAATAAAATGTGATGAGAGATCTTTTGCTTCCTTCACCAAAAATGGGTAAAAAACCCTATTTCAACTCTTCAATAGTGGGTAAAAATCCCTCATTCCCTCTTAATATAAATGGGGTAAAAGTCCTTTTTTTTTTCCCTCTAATAGATAAATGGATGAAGAGAATCTTGTGTTTCTTTCTCAAAAAAATGGTAAACTCAGGAGGGCAGTGGGTCCCTCCCCTTGGCTCTGTCCCACAGGAAAGGGGTTGGGCCCACTCCAGGGTCACTCAGGAGGGCCCTGGGGTCCCTCCCCTGGCCCTGTCCCACAGGAGGGGTGCCAGCAGTGGGGTCAGTGGGGTTTTTCTGTCCCTCTGTCCCCTGCAGGACGCCGAGAACGCCATCCAGCAGATGGGGGGCCAGTGGCTGGGCGGCCGGCAGATCAGGACCAACTGGGCCACCAGGAAACCTCCAGCTCCCAAGAACACCTATGAGGGTAGGTGCCCACCCTGTGCCCTGCCAGCTCCTGGCATGGGGGATCCCAGAGTTTTTGGGGTGGGAAGGACCTTAGAGCCCATCCCTGCCTTGGGCAGGGACACCTTCCCCAGTCCCAGGGTGCTCCAAGCTTGGACACCAACAGGGCTGGAGCTGCTCTGGGAATTCCATCCCAGCCCCTCCTCACCCTCATTCCTTCCCAAAATCCCATTTAAATCTCCCTTTCCCAGTTTGAACCATTCCCTATGTCCTGTCCCTCCATCCATGTCCCCAAGCTCTCCTGTAGCCCCTTCAGGCCCTGGAAGGGCTCTGAGGTGTCCCTGTAAAGATTTGCAGGTCATTCCCAGCAATCCTGTGCCAGTCAGGACTGGAATTCCCCACCAGTTCCTGTCCCAGCCCTTTGGAAACCCCAAACCCAATCTGTTCCAGCCCTGTGAAAACCCCAAACCCATCTCCTGCAGCCCTTTGAAACCCCCAAACCCAATCTCCTGCAGCCCTTTGGAAACCCCAAATCCATCTGTGGCAGCCCTTTGAAAACCCCAAACCCAATATCTGCAGCCCTTTGGAAACCCCAAACCCAATCTGTCCCAGCCCTTTGAAAACCCCAAACCCAATCTGTCCCAGCCCTTTGGAAACCCCAAACCCAATCTCCTGCAGCCCTCTGAAAACCCCAAACCCAATATCTGCAGCCCTTTGAAAACCCCAAACCCAATCTGTCCCAGCCCTTTGAAAACCCCAAACCCAATCTGTCCCAGCCCTTTGAAAACCCCAAACCCAATCTCCTGCAGCCCTTTGAAACCCCAAACCCAATCTCCTGCAGCCCTTTGAAAACCCCAAACCCATCTCTGGCAGCCCTTTGGAAACCCCAAACCCAATCTGTCCCAGCCCTCTGAAAACCCCAAACCCAATCTGTCCCAGCCCTCTGAAAACCCCAAACCCAATCTGTCCCAGCCCTTTGAAAACCCCAAACCCAATCTCCTGCAGCCCTTTGGAAACCCCAAACCCAATCTCCTGCAGCCCTTTGGAAACCCCAAACCCTGTCTGTCGCAGCCCTTTGAAAACCCCAAACCCAATCTCTGCAGCCCTTTGGAAACCCCAAACCCATCTCCTGCAGCCCTTTGAAAACCCCAAACCCATCTCTTGCAGCCCTTTGAAGACCCCAAACCCAATATCTGCAGCCCTTTGAAAACCCCAAACCCAATCTCTGCAGCCCTTTGAAGACCCCAAACCCATCTCCTGCAGCCCTTTGAAACCCCCAAACCCAATCTGTCCCAGCCCTTTGGGAACCCCAAACCCAATCTCCTGCAGCCCTTTGGAAACCCCAAACCCAATCTCCTGCAGCCCTTTGAAAACCCCAAACCCAATCTCCTGCAGCCCTTTGAAAACCCCAAACCCAATCTCCTGCAGCCCTNGCAGCCCTTTGAAAACCCCAAACCCAATCTCCTGCAGCCCTTTGGAAACCCCAAATCCATCTCTGGCAGCCCTCTGAAAACCCCAAACCTGTCTCTTGCAGCCCTTTGAAAACCCCAAACCCAATATCTGCAGCCCTTTGAAAACCCCAAATCCATCTCCTGCAGCCCTTTGGAAACCCCAAATCCATCTCTGGCAGCCCTTTGGAAACCCCAAACCCAATCTGTCCCAGCCCTTTGGAAACCCCAAACCCGTCTCTTGCAGCAAACACCAAACAATTGTCCTACGACGAGGTGGTCACTCAGTCCAGCCCCAGCAACTGCACCGTGTACTGCGGGGGGGTCACCTCGGGCCTCTCAGGTACGTGTGGCCCCGCCCACCCCTGCCAGCCCCGCCCCTGCCAGCGCGGGTGCCTCACCTGCTGTCTGTCTGTCTGTCTGTCCTTCCTGCTCCAGAGCAGCTGATGCGCCAGACCTTCTCCCCCTTCGGGCAGATCATGGAGATCCGAGTGTTCCCCGACAAAGGCTACTCCTTCGTCAGGTGGGGGGCATGGGGGGTCCTGGGGGGAGTGGGATTGGGGTCCCAATAAATATCCCTATAAATATTTCCAATAAATATTCCCAATAAATATCCCAATAAATATTCCCAATAAATATTCCAAATAAATATCCCTATAAATATTCCCAATAAATTTCCCTATAAATATTCCCAGTAAATATTTCCAATAAATATTCCCAATAAATATCCCTATAAATATTTCCAATAAATATTCCCAATAAATATCCCTATAAATATTCCCAATAAATATCCCAATAAATATTCCCAATAAATGTCCCAATAAATATTTCCAATAAATATTCCCAATAAATGTCCCAATAAATATTCCCAATAAATATCCCAATAAATATTTCCAATAAATATTACCAGTAAATATTTCCAATAAATATTCCCAATAACTATCCCCAATAAATATCTCAGTAAATATTCCCAATAAATATTTCAGTAAATATTTCCAATAAATATCCCGATAAATATTACCAGTAAATATTTCCAATAAATAAGTATCCCAAGCAATACCCCAATCAATATTCCCAATTAATATCCCAGTCAATATCCCAATCAATACTCTATTCAATATCCCAATCAATATTCCCAGTAAATATTTCCAATCAATATCCCCATAAATATTTCCAATCAATACCCCAATCAATCAGTCCCTCAATCAATATCCCAATCAATCAATACCCCCCCCAGGTTCAGTTCCCATGAGAGCGCTGCCCACGCCATCGTCTCCGTCAACGGCACCACCATCGAGGGCCACGTGGTCAAGTGCTACTGGGGCAAGGAGACCCCCGACATGGCCAGCCCTGTGCAGCAGGTGCTAATTAACCACTGCTAATTGGCTGGGAGCTGGGAGTGACAGGGAGGGAGGGAGGGAGGGAGGGAGGGAGGGAGGGAGGGAGGGATGGATTGATGGATGGAATGATGGATGGAATGGATGGATGGGATGGATGGATGGATGTGATGGATGGGATGGATGGATGACGGAGGATGGTTATGATGATGGATGGATGGATGGAGGGAGGGAGGGAGGAGGAGGGATGGAAGGATGGCTGATGGGTTGGATGGATCCGTGGATGGTATGGATGGATGGATGGATGGATGGAAATGGTATGGCATGGATGGATGGGTTGATGGATCCATGGGATGGTATGGATGGATGGGTTGATGGATCCATGGATGATGGCTGGCTGGTGATGGATCCCCAGGTGGATGGATGATGGATGGATGGATGGATGGCATGAATGTGATGGATGTGATTAGGCCAATGGATGGATTGGATGGATGGATGTGGATGGATTGATGGATGGAGGGAGGGAGGGAGTGGTAGGGTATGGAGAGGATGGACTGAATTGGGTTTGATGGATCTATGGATGGATGGATGGCATGGAGTTGATGATGGATGATGGATCCATGGATGATGGATCTATGGATGATGGATCATTGGATGGATGGATGGGATGCAATGGGGGATGGATGATGGATGGATGGATGGTGGATGAGTGGGATGGATGATGGATCCATGGATCCATGATGGATGGCTGGGCTGTGATGGAATCCCCGGGGATGGATGGATGGTGGATGAGGATCCATGGTACTCGGATGATGGATCATGAATGGATGCCTGGCTGGTGCTCGCGACTCCGGGTGGCTATGGATGATGGATGGAGAGATGGTACTCATGGATGGATGATGGATCCAGTGGATGGATGGCTGGCTGGTGATGGATATCCCCGGCTGTGCGGTGTTCCGCTCACCTGACCGTGCCCGTGTGTCCCCAGGCCAGCTGAAGCTACCCGCACGTGTCCTTACGTTGGTCTAGTTGGGGCGTTCAGTGGTACGGCGGTGCCTCAGCTAGGGTCAGTACTGTGCCCAACGATGGCAGGTGCCCACCTACGGCGGTGTGATTCCGGCCAGGCCTGGATGCCAGCAGGGCTTTCGGGCTTGAGTCCTGGCACCTCCCAACCCAAATTCACCCCAAATTTACCCTGTTGGGATACAAGGGATCTTGTACTTCTATCATCCACGGCAGCGGTGGTGGGACTTACCGCAGCAGGGGGTTTGGACATTCCCAGGGAGTGTGGGGACATCCCAACCCGGGTGGGGACATTCCCAGCAGGGTTGGGGACATCCCAGTGAGGTGAGACTCCCAACGGGGGGTTTGGACATCCCAACGGGGGTTTGACATTCCCAGTGAGGTGAGGAACATCCCAGGAAGGTGGGGACAATCCCAGTGAGGTGAGGACATCCAGCAGGGTTGGGGACATCCCATGTGAGGTGAGGACATCCCAACGGGGGTGGGGACATCCCAGCAGGGGTGGGACATCCCAGTGAGGTGAGGACATCCCAACCCGGGTGGGACATCCAGCAGGGTGGACATATCCCCAGTGTAGGTGGGACATCCCTAAAGGATTTTTCATCCCCCAAACCCCTTCCCACAATCTCCAAGGCCTTTTTAGCAATCCCTAAAGGACTTGTCATTTAGGAATCCCTAAAGGATTTTCATTTAGGAAACCCTAAAGGATTTTTCAGCAAAATTCCCAAAGGACTCTTTTAGCAATTCCCTAAGGATATTCTTAGGCAATCCTAAGGGTATTATTTAAATTTTAGCAAATCCCTAAAGGAATTTAGCATATCCCTAAAGGATATTTATTTAAATTTAACAATCCTAAAGGATTATTTAGCAGTCCCTAAAGGATATTTTAGCAATCCCTAAAGGATATTTATTTAAATTTAAACAAGCCCTAAAGGATATTGTTAGCAGTCCCTGAAATGATTTTTATTTAATTTAGCAATTTCTCTAAACGATTTTTTTTATTGAATTCTAACCAACCTAAAGGATGTTTTCCTCCACCAAACAGGCAGAGCCAGTCATCACCCCCTGAGCCCCTGCGGTACACAGGCACCTTTTCCTAGCAATCCCCAAATGTTTTTATTGAATTCACACAATCCCTAAAGTATATTTATTTAATTTACCCAATCCCTAAAGGATATTTAGTAATCCCTACATGATTTGTATTGAATTTACCAACCCTAAAGGATGTTTTCCTCCCCAAACAGCAAGAGCACTCGTCGCCCCCCCCTGGATCCCCCCGGTGGTAAGCGGGCACCTTTCTAGCCAATCCCTAGAGGGATGATTTTAGCAAGTCCCTAAAGGATATTTATTTTATTTAGCAATTCCCTAATGATTTTATTGAATTTACCAACCCATCTAAAGGATGTTTTCCCCCCCAATTGCAGGCAGAGTCAGGTCATCAACCCCTGATGCCCCCGCGGGTACAGCGTTGCAGAGCTGTTTTAGCAATCCCTAGAAGGATATTTATTTAAATAGAGATACATCCTAAAGGATATTTTAGGATATTTTGCTGCAATCCCTTAAAGGATTAGTTTTGACCAGTCCCAAACGATTTTTATTGAGTATTACAAGTGCCAAGATTCTTCGCCCCCCTGAGATAGCCCCCGGCGTACAGGCGTGCAGCTATTTTTAGCAATCCCAAAAGGGTTTTATTTTAATTTTAGCAATCCCTAAAGGATATTTTAGCAATCCCTACATGATTTTTATTGAATGTTACAATCCCTAAGGATGTTTTTCCCCCTAAAACAGGCAGAGCCAGTCGTCGCCCCCCCTGGATGCCCCCCGGGTACAGCGTGCAGGGCCAGAACGGCGCCGTGGTGCCCCCAGCCGGCTTCCACGCGTGGGCTTCGAGACCCCCTGACCCCCCTTATGAGCCCCCAGCGCTGAGATTGAACCAACACCCTTCCTTTTCACCCCAAAACACCCCGGCTGACTGGATCGCCCTCACCCGCCGCGCCTTTTCTCGTTTTGTTTTTTTTTTCCGGTTGATTTTATTTGTAATGTGTTTTTTTAGAACACAAATTGGCAAGGGACTTTGCTGCCTTAGCTGAGAATCGGGGCGGAATTGCACAAGAGTCCATTCTCGGGGGGTTGGTTTTTGTTTTGGGATTTTTTTTTCCCTTCAGAAAGAGCTGGGAAAAAAACCACCCCAAAAGAAAGCCAAAAGTGTTGGGAATCTGGAGCTGCCTTCAGCCCCACACCTCGTTTTAAGGAGCCTCTGGGAGGAGGCTTTTTGCAAGATAAAATCCTTCGTTTACATCCTTTTTTTGTGGCTCTCAGTGTGGTTTTCAGGGTCGGGTTTTTGCCTTATGCTGGGGAAAAAAAATTAAAATAAAAAAATTTAAAAAAAAAGGGACCTCAAAAGTGCCCAAATCTCCCACGTGCGAGCCAAGATTTCCCACCCGGGGATCAGGCAAAATTTCCTGTTGCTAAAACGTGACATGATCCTCCGGGGCTTTGGTTGGTTTTTTTTTTAATTTTTTACTGATTTTACATTTTCCTGACTGATTCTGTAAAATATTCCGAAGCAAAGTGAAGAATTTTTGCACAACCTTCTGGCCCACTTTTGTCACCTTTTCCTTTTTATTTTAAAGGTAAGACACGGAGCCTTTTGAAATGTGATTTATGCCTTCAAATCTTCCTTTTTTTTTTTTTTTTGTTTCCTTTTTTTTTTTGTGGATATGAGAATCTTCTTGGAATATAAAGTTTTTAACTCCATTGTGTAAAATGTCCTCCGTAGCCCCAGGTGGTGGTTTTTCACAAGGGAGTGAAGGTGAGAAGAGCTTCCCAAACCTGATCTATCACAGATGCCAAAAACGGCCCCTTTTTTAGTCTCCACCTCTCGCCAAGCCTTTAAAAAAGAAACAACAAAAAAATTCACAAAAATGGAAAAAATACGAAAAAGCTTTTTTTTAAAAAAAAAAAAAGGAAAAAGAAAAACTGAAGCTGGTTGTGTGCTGTGTTTTGTCAGGGGGTTGGCGCTTGGGCTTGAGAAGGGGCGGGATGAGAGCGGCGCGGGGGATTTGCGCGGGGGAAATGAGGGGGAAAAGGCGAAATTTTTTGGGGAAAAACAAGGGGATTGGGGAACTCTCGACGCGGGGGCTGCTGGGAGTGTAGTCCAAGCGTTCGACGATTTAAGCTCCTCCTCTTTGGATACAGCTCCAGCACGCCCGCCGGCGCACCTACGTGGTGCCAGCGACCTAATAGGAGCGCGCCGGTGGCGGGATAGTGGAGCCGTCTCACGGCAGCTGCCGCGGCGGTAACGGGCCCAGGTACCGGCGGCGGCCCGGCGCGAGCTGACGTCACGGGGTCGCGAGGGGATGCTTGCTGGAAACCCCGGAAACGCCGGTGACGGGGGGACGCAGACCGCCGGCCTGAGGGGATGAACAGGAACGAGAGCCCTCGGTGTGAGGGGAGAGACCACCCGGCCCGGGGCGAGGGGAGGTGGCACGGGGGAGTGCCAGGTGACCATTTGGAGTAGCACAGGGACTGCTGGGTGGCGACAGGGGCTGCTAGGGTGACCACTGGGTGGCACAGGCCTGTAGGGGTGGCCCAGGGGCTCTCAGAGGGTAGCAACAGGCCCTGTCAGGATGCTTACAGGGTGGCACAGGGGGCTCTTCAGGGTCCGCTCTGTCAGGGTGACACAGGCACTGTCATGGGTGGGCACAGGCATCGTCAGGATGCTCACAGGGTGGCACACGGGGCTCTCAGGGTGCGCACAGGCCCGTGTCAGGGTGGCAACAGGGACTCCAGGGTGGTCACTGTGGTCGGCACAGGATCACTCAGGGTGCACAGGCCTGTCCAGTGTGCGCAGGGGCTTCTCAGGGGGCAAAGGCACTGTCCGATTGCTCACCAGGGTGCGCACAGGGGCTCTCAAGGGTGCTCACTGTGGTGCAGCAGGGGCTCTCCTAAGGGTGCAACAGACTGTCAGGGTGGCCATCAGGGGCTCTCAGGAGTCGCCTCACTGGGGTGAGCCAGGGGCTCTCAGGGTGGCACAGGCACTGTCAGGGTGGCACAGGGGCTCTCAGGTGCTCACTGGCGCTGCCACAGGGGCTCTCAGGGTGCTCCTGGGGTGGCAACAGGCACTGTTCAGAGGTGGGCACAGCGCGGCTCTCAGAGGTGCTCACTGGGGTGGGCTCAGCAGCACTGTCAGGGTGGCACAGGCACTGTCGGATTGCTCACAAGGATGGCAAGCAGGGGCTCTCAGGGTGACACAGGCACTCTCCAGGGTCTCCCTGTGCCGCAGGCTCCCCCTGTAACCCCTCACCCTCTCACATCTCTCCCCAGCTCGCATGGACCAGTCGCCCGGGATGGCCCAAAGCCCGCGTCCTTCCGTCGACCTGGCAAGGTCCATCGCTGCCGCGGCATCGCCGCTTGCCCCCGTCTGCGGCCCTCAACGAGCACTGCGGGGGCTCAGCTTGCAAGAACCAGACGTGCGGGGACGTGTTACGCGTGAGGTCGGCCCGCCGCCAGGCCGGCAGTGCTGACGCGTCGGCGCCTGCTGGGCGCGCGCCCGGGGCCCAGTCTACTCGGTGGCCAGCGCCAGCAGCCGCTTGACCTCGTGGAGCTGGGCGTCTCCGAGACGGCCAATGCCAGACCCGAGGGGCACCCTGATTCACCCAGCTTGAAAGCTCGGGCCGCTGCCACGCGCGCCCGCCTGCGCCAGGGCGGCGGCGCCCGAAGGGCAGTGCCAGCACCTGAAGCTGGCGCTGGCTGCCGGGCCGAGGCCACGCCCGCTGGCGCTCAAACTCGTTAGAAGGTGGGGCGCGGTTGCAAGGCGGCTCCGCCGAGGCAAGCAGAGCCTCTGGAGTTGGCCCACGGAGCCCTCGGGGCCGCTGGTGCAGAAGGGTGACCATAGAGCGTGCTGTGTGGTCAAAGTGCGAGGCCAGCCAGATGGCACAGCCTGGGCTACCTGCACGCCAGGCTTCGGGCAAGACGCCGCTTTCTCCTGCGCCTGCCGCTCTGCCGGGCAACGGCCTCACGGGCCGTCAAGGGGAGAGATCGAGATGGGCGAGGAAGAGGAGGAGGGGAGGGGAGGAGGAGAGGAGAGTCGCCCCCGCGCGCTGCATGCCACTTCTGGCCTTGCATCTGCGCCTTCGCAGCGTAGAAGAGCCTGGCCCGCAGGAGTTCTCCGAGTTTCCTCGACTTCGATGGGCACAGGCTGGGAGCGGGCAGGGGTTGGGGGCTATCTAAAAACCCCCCTGGGCCATTCCATTGGTCCTAAATCCCCTGGCAGCGCGTGGGACGGGCAGGGGGTGGGACCACACCCTGAAACCCCCCTGGGCCATCCATGGTCCTGAATCCCCTTGGGCAACACCAGGAGTGGGCAGGGGTTGGGGGCAACCCCTAAAAATCCCCGTTGGGGAGCACGCCTTGAAACCCCCCTGGGCCATATCTGTTTGTCGCCAAATCCCATGGGCAGTACTGGAGAGTGGGCAGGGGTTGAGGGGCACTCTAAAAATCCTGCCTGGCCTCTGCCAGTGGCCATCCATGGTCTGAATTCCCCTGGCAGTGCTGGGAGCGGGCACGGGGGTGGATGGCACTCCTCCTAAATACCACCCGTTGGGAGGCACCCTAAAAACCCCCTGGGCCATTCCCATGGTCCCAATCCCCTGGCAGTGCTGGAGTGGGCAGGGACGGGTGGGGTGCACCCTAAAAACCCTGTTGGAGAGCACACCCTAAACCCCCCCTGGGCCCATTCCATGCGTCCTAAATCGTCCCTGGGCAGTAACTTGGGAGTGGGCAGGGGTTGGCGGCCACCCTAAAAACCCACCTGGTCGCATCCATGGTCCTAAATCCCCTGAGCAGTGCTGGGAGCGGGCAGGGGGCGGGAACACACCTGAAAAACCTCCCCCTGGGCCATTCCATGGCGTCCCAAATCCCCCCCTGGGCAGTGCTGGGGAGTGGGCAGGGGGGTGGGACAAACACCCTGAAACCCCCCTGGGCCATTCCATGGTCCCAAATCCCTGGCACTGGGTTTGTGCTTGTTCCCATTCCTGCTGTGAGCAACGGAGATCCACAGGGGTTG
>NDFG01000315.1:97066-120844 GCA_002167245.1 Sporophila hypoxantha
CCCGCTTACCCTCTCCTTCAGCAGAGAAAACCCCAAATCCATCTCCTGCAGCCCTTTGGAACCCCAAATCCATCTCTGGGCAGCCCTTTGGGAAACCCCAAACCCAATCTGTCCCAGCCCTTTGGAAACCCCAAACCCGTCTCTCTGCCAGCCAAAAACACCAAACAATTGTCCTACGACGAGGTGCGTCACTCAGTCCAGCCCCAGCAACTGCACCGTGTACTGCGGGGGGGTCCCGGGCCTCTCAGGATCCGTGTGGCCCCCCCACCCCTGCAGCGCCCGCCCCTGCCAGCGCGGGTGCCTCACACTGCTGTCTGTCTTTGTCTGTCTGTCCTTCCTGCCCAGAGCAAGCTGATTGCGCCAGACCTTCTCGCCCCTCGGGCAGAATCATGCGAGATCCGAGTGTTCCCACGACAAGGCTACTCCTTCGTCAGTGGGGGGCATGGGGGGTCCAGAGTGGGAACGTGGCGGTCCCAATAAATATCCTATAAATATTCCCAATAAATATTCCAATAAATATCCCAATAAATATTTCCAATAAATATTTCAATAAATATCCCTATAAATATTACCAGTAAATATTTCCCAATAAATATTCCCAAATCTAATATTCCAATAAATATTCCCAATAAATTTTACATTATCCATATAACTTCCTATCTTCCTGATATTAAGACAATACTCTAGTCACCTAGATAATGATTCTCCGAACTTTAGAATATCCATATAGATCAATTCATCAGCCCTGGGGTCAAGTCTTGCTTTACCCTTTGAGTGCCTTAGTGTAGTTTAATATTGCCGAGAATTAGTTGATGTTTAATGCCTACCGAAGAATTTTACAATACATTAAACCAGTATGATAGTTATTTTTTATACCTACAATGGACTTGATAATCCTCAAATTTTTTGAGTATTCCCAAGCTCAACTGTTACTGCCTTTCCAAGGATCATAATTCCGCAAGGAACAGCTATTCCTCAGGTCATTATACTTCATAGTGATTACCCTGGCAGCACCAATGGGTTTCTCAATTATCACCTATCAGACTTACTCTCTCTCCTCGAGGTCTCAATATCAGTCCCAGCTACTAATTCTTATTTCATACTCCCAATTACTCGCCATGAGATATTATAGCCAACTCAAAGGTGAGCGGCGCGCCTTATCTAGAGTCCAAAGTCACTCCGTGATCTTTACAGAATTATGCAACCAACCTGTCCAATACAAAGTGTGCCAGGTTCAGCGGGGCTATCGCCGGATGATGAGCTCGCTGCCCACGCTCCATGCGTCCTACCTACGTCAACATGGACAGGCGTAGCGCACCAAGTGCGCTCAGTCAGGCCATACTTTAGGTCAGAGATGATGACTAACATGCGTTGGCAGGTAGTAGGTACCACCGAACTGTCCATATGGCCGTGCCTTTTTGGTGATTTGTTCAGAATCGAAGCACCTGCTGCAGTGTTGGGAGGTGATTGAAATTAACCAAGGCTGTGTTAGGATATGGACTGGGAGAGAGTTGAGTGACTCAAGAGAGGGCAGGAGAAAGAGCGTGCTAGAGAACCTGAGGAGGCGGAGGGTATTGCAGGCGTGCATGGTGTGACTCGGAGTGGATTAGCTTTGAGTGACATGAAGTTGGGTATTCATCTCGCTGTTATAGAGACTGTGATCGCTGATGAGGTGGAAGAACTTGGGCTGCAGAGTTTGCACTCGTGTTGACTCGGAGATATAGCTGAGTGTTGCTGGCAGGCAGACCCAAGCAATGTTATGGTTGTGGCATGGGGATTGTGACGAAGGCTGGCATTCTTGAAAGCTCTCTCCTTCTATGGTGGGGATGAGAAGTGGAGAGGGACAGGGAATTGCAAGTTAGCGAGAGGGGCTTCCGTGAGGGAAATGGTATAGTGTGTGTGGCTATGGTGGATGATAACAGAAGGATATAGATAGGTGGAGTAGCCTAGGGGATGTGTGCTGGTCATGAATACATATAGTATCGTCTCCCTGGCATGGATGGCCCCCATTGTGTTTCGCTGACACTCTGCGATGGATGGCAACATGCTCTGATAGGAGTGAGTTGTCTGTCTGAGTGGAGATAGTCCTATGTTGACTTCCACATGGAATGTGAACTCCGAGAGTGTGGCGAGTGCTGTGTGATCTCTCTCTGAACTGGTTGTGTTGTGTGCTGGCTGCTCGCAAGCTGGCGAAATCACACGAGGTGTCTCGCATCATGTGTGAGGCCATATGATGGATGTGAGCACTTGGCACTTTCCACCAGTGTATGTGGTGATGCGCTCTGCATAGTATGTGATTCTCGCTCGCGGAGAGGAGCACTCAGCTTCATTCCCCACTGAGGATGATGGATGATGTGTGAGCTCAATGAGTACTTGTGGGATGGAGGATGGGTGTAGACGATGGGGCAGGGAGAGGGAGGAGTAGTATAGAGTGGTATTGCATGTCGTGGGTGTTGCTGCATACATTTATCTAGATGTATTGTTATGGCTCCAGGCAGACATTTGGGAGAGGCGTTTGTGGAGCACGTTAAAATACACATGCCACCCTTTTTGCAGAGTTGAGTGCCATGATGTTATGAAGTGTGATGGTATGATGGCATGTGCTCATGGAATGAGACTCGCATCTGTTGTGATCTGGAATGTGGAAGTGATCGCAGGCTCATGGAGGATGGAATGTGAGTGTGTGTGGTTTTATCGGTTTGCCATAAGCATGGTTGTTGAGTTGATGGGTTTTCGTGTGCTATGGATTTGTGTACCACTTCGTATCCATTGGATGGTGTTATGCTGGCATTTGAAGTGTGTGTTTAACCATCTCCCGGTGTCTTGAGATGAGCAAAGTTGTGGATGGAAACCAGTAGGTACTGAGATAGACTAGATGCCGGAACATACGCGATAGATGATCGCGCAATGCTCCTGTCTCGGGTATCAGGGGCACTGGGGCTCGTTGAATGGCGTGATATTTGTGCGTATCCCTGTGAGTGTGGGTATGCGCCTTTAGTGCTGATAGATGTTTACTCGCGCAAGATGGACTCGCATTTTGGCGATAATTGTGCATGCGAGCTATATCTGGTATTTGGATGGGCGGTGATACTGTGTGATCGTAAGGGAGTGTTGAACATTGTGCTCTTCAGCGCGAGGGTTCACTGGTATGTTGCGTGCTTGTCACATCGCCGCTCCACACAGAAGACTATTGACTCCCTTCCCTTTCGCGTGTTCGATGCTCCGTTGTGTCGCGCAAGGCCGGCCCGACTCAAGCGTGAGCACGTGCCGAGAACGTGTGTGATGCGCGACAAGATCAAAATTTCAAGACCGTGTCCAGTCTGGCGCCAGAAGATAGGAACGGCCGGTAAGAGAAAAAACCAACTGGTGGTATTCCTTTCGCCTGAGAGTCATTGCGCGCTCTCGTTAGATGTCACCGATACGCCCATAGCGAGGAGGAATTGGTCACCAGGATGATGGTCTCTCAAGTGCACGGCGTTTGAACAGGGAGCTAGAGAACAGAGGTGACACTCTGATTTATCTCGTAGGTGACGCGGGATGTGCTGCTGTGATCTTGTTCTGGAATGAGTTGGCTAGTCCATGAGGCATCACGATACCAGGGTGGAACGCCATATTGGATATCTATACTCCCCCAAAAGCTTTGTCCCTCCTTTGTGCGAGTTACGCGCTCTCTATTCCATCGCCTACTCCTCACCAATCAGCACATATGTGTGAGCGTAAGTTCGTCTGAGCCGAGCGCTGTAATTTCATTATCTCTTTCCTCGAGCAGTGCGGATTTTTCGTTGAGATCGAGTGTACCTCTGCAGGAGAGGCAGGGCGAGGCTGTGAGCTGTGGTAGAACAGGGATAGGCAGTGCTCGCTAACCCGGGTGGGGGGACATCCTATTGCGGCAGCTGTTATCGGTGCCCAATCTCGACGAGGTGAGGTCGTGTTACTGCACTTGTTACCGACACTCGTGTGCGTAGTGTCGCGTGACATATGGCAACGCGTGGCTATCGTGTCGACATTTCCTAAGTTTGAGGTGAGGACATTCCAGTGAGGTGGGGACATCCAGTGAGGTGAGGACATCCAGCAGGGTTGGGGGACATCCCAGTGAGGTGGGACATCCCAAACGGGGGTGGGGACCATCCCAGCAGGGGTGGGCGACATTTCCCAGTGCAGGTGAGGACATCCAACCCGGGTCGGGGATCATCCCAGAGGGTGGGATTCCCAGTGAGCCGTGGGAATCCCGAAAGGATTTTGTTTCCCCCAAACCCTTTCCCCACCAAGCTCCAGGGCCTTTTTTAGCAATCCCAATCCCTAAAGGATTTTCATTTAGGAATCCCTAAAGGATTTTCATTTAGGAATCCCTAAAGGATTTTTCAGCAATTCCTAAAGGACTTTTTAGCAATCCCTAAAGGATATTTAGCAATCCCTAAAGGGTATTTATTTAATTTAGCAATCCCTAAAGGATATTTTAGCAATCCCTAAAGGATATTTATTTAATTTAACAATCCCTAAAGGATATTTTAGCAGTCCCTAAAGGATATTTTAGCAATCCCTAAAGGATATTTATTTAATTTAACAATCCCTAAAGGATATTTTAGCAGTCCCTAAATGATTTTTATTTAATTTAGCAATCTCTAAACGATTTTTTATTGAATTTACCAACCCCTAAAGGATGTTTTTCCTCCCCAAACAGGCAGAGCCAGTCATCACCCCCTGGATGCCCCCTGGGTACAACAGGCACCTTTTCTAGCAATCCCCAAATGTTTTTTATTGAATTCACCAATCCCTAAAGGATATTTATTTAATTTACCAATCCCTAAAGGATATTTTAGTAATCCCTACATGATTTTTATTGAATTTACCAACCCCTAAAGGATGTTTTTCCTCCCCAAACAGGCAGAGCCACTCGTCGCCCCCCTGGATGCCCCCCGGGTACAGCGGGCACCTTTTCTAGCAATCCCTAGAGGATATTTTAGCAGTCCCTAAAGGATATTTATTTTATTTAGCAATCCCTAAATGATTTTTATTGAATTTACCAACCCCTAAAGGATGTTTTTCCCCCCCCAATGCAGGCAGAGTCAGTCATCACCCCCCTGGATGCCCCCCGGGTACAGCGTGCAGCTGTTTTAGCAATCCCTAAAGGATATTTATTTAATTTAAGAATCCCTAAAGGATATTTTAGGATATTTTAGCAATCCCTAAAGGATATTTTAGCAGTCCCTAAACGATTTTTATTGAATTTACCAATCCCTAAAGGATGTCGTCGCCCCCCTGGATGCCCCCCGGGTACAGCGTGCAGCTATTTTAGCAATCCCAAAAGGGTTTTTATTTAATTTAGCAATCCCTAAAGGATATTTTAGCAATCCCTACATGATTTTTATTGAATGTTACAATCCTCTAAAGGATGTTTTGCCCCCTAAAACAGCAGAGCCACAGTCTGTGCCCCTGTGTGCCCCCGGTTACAGCGTTGCAGGGCCAGAACCGGGCGCCTGGTGCCCCCCCAGCCGGCTTCGCGTGGCGCCTTCGAGACCCCCTGACCCCCCCTTAGGCCCCCCAGCGCTGAGATTGACCAACCCTTCCCTTTTCACCCCGAAAACCCCCGGCTGCTGGATCGCCCTCACCCGCCGCGCCTTTTCTCGTTTTTGTTTTATTTTTTCCGGTTGATTTTTATTTGTAATGTTTTTTTTAGAACGACAAATTGCAGGGACTTGGCTGCCTTAGCTGATGAATCGGGCAGGGAATTGCACAAAGTCATTCTCGGGGGTTTTTTTTTTTGGATTTTTTTTTCCCTTCAGAAAGAGCGGGAAAAAAACCACCCCAAAAGAAAAGCCAATAAAGTGTTGGAATCTGGAGCTGCCTTCAGCCCCACACCTCTGTTTTAAGGAGCCTCTGGGAGGAGGCTTTTTTGCAGATTGAAATCCTTCGTTTACATCCTTTTTTTGTGGCTCTCAGGGTGGTTTTTCAGGGTCGGGTTTTTGCCTTTGCTGGGCGAAAAAAATAAAATACAAAAAATTTAAAAAATAAAGGGACCTCCAAAAGTGCCCAATCTCCCCAGTGCACGCCAAGAGTTCCCACCCTGGGGACAGGCAATAATCCTGTTGCTAAAAAGTGACAGATCCCTCCGGGGCTTGCGTTGTTTTTTTTTAATTTTTTACTGATTTTACATTTTCCTGACTGATTCTGTAAAATTCGAGCAAATTGATAGAATTTTTTGCCACAACTCTTCTGGCCCTACTTTTGTACTTTTCCTTCTTATTTTTTAAAGGTAGCGAACGGAGCCTTTTGAAAGTGTGATTTTTGATGCTCTGTCAAATTTCTTTTTTTTTTTTTTCTTGTTTCTTTTTTTTTTGTGGATATGAGAATCTTCTTGGAATATAAAGTTTTTATCCATTGTGTAAATATTCCTCCGTAGCCCAGGTGGTGGTTTTTTCACAAGGAGTGAAGGTGAGAAGAGCTCCCAAACCTGATCTATCAAGAGCCAAAAAACGCCCTTTTTTATCTCACCTCTCGCCAAGCCTTTTAAAAAAGAAACACAAAAAAATTCACAAAAATGGAAAAAATACGAAAAAGCTTTTTTTAAAAAAAAAAAAAAGGAAAAAGGAAAAACTGAAGCTGGTTGTTGTGCTGTGTTTTGTCAGGGGGTGGCGCGTTGGGGTTGAGAGGGGGCGGGATGAGAGCGGGCGGGATTTGCGGGGGGAAATGAGGGGGAAAAAGGCGAAATTTTTTGGGGAAAAAAGGGGAATTGGGGAATTCTCGACGCGGGGGCTGCTGGGAGTTGTAGTCCAAGCGTTGCAGCGATTTAAGCTCCTCCTTGGACTACAGCTCCCAGCAGCCCCCGCGGCGCACCACGTGGTGCCAGCGGACCAATAGGAGCGRGCCGGTGGCGGAAGTGGAGCCGCTCTCACGGCGCTGCCGGCGGCGGTAACGGGGCCCAGGTACCGGCGCGGGCCCGGCGGCGGAGCTGACGTCACGGGRCGCGAGGGATGCTGGGAAACCCCGGGAAACGCCGGTGAGGGGGGACGAGACCCCCGGGCCTGAGGGTGAAAGGAGAGAGCCCCGGTGTGAGGGGAGAGACCCCCGGGCCCGGGGCTGAGGGGAGGTGGCACGGGGAGTGCCAAGGTGACCATTGGAGTAGCACAGGGACTGCTGGGTTTGGCACAGGGCTGCTAGGGTGACCAACTGGGTGGCACAGGGCCTGTCAGGGGTTGGCCCAGGGGCTCTCAGGGTAGCACAGGGCCCGTCAGATGCTCTACAGGGTGGCACATGGGCTCTCAGGGTTGCCAACAGGGCACTGTCAGGGTGCCACAGGCCACTGTCAGCCGCTGGGTGGCACAGTTCACTGTCAGGATTGCTCACAGGGTGGCACAGGGGCTCTCAAGGGTGGCACAAGGCCGTGTCTAGGTGTGGCACAGGGACCTCTCGCGAGGGTGGTCACTGTGGTCGGGCACAAGGGACTCTCAGGGGTGGGCACAGGGCCTGTCAGTGTGGCGCAGGGGCATCTCAGGGTGGCACAGGCACTGTCAGCGAATGCTCACAGGGAGTGGCACAGGGGCTCTCAGGGTGCTTCACTTTGTGGCACAGGGGGCTTCTTCGAGGGTGGCACAGGCCACTGTCCAGGGTGGCACAGGGGCTTCTCAGGGTGCTTCACTGGGGTGCACACGGGCTCTCCAGGGTGGCACAGGCCACTGTCAGGGTGGCACAGGGGCTCTCAGGTGCTCACTTGGGTGCCACAGGGGCTCTCAGGGTGCTCCCTGGGGTGGCACAGGCACTGTCAGGGTGGCACAGGGGCTCTCAGGGTGCTCACTGGGGTGGCTCAGGCACTGTTCCAGGGTGGCAACAGGCACTGTCAGGATGCTCACAGGATGGCACAGGGGCTCTCAGGGTGACACAGGCACTCTCAGGGTGCTCCCTGTGCCCAGGCTCCCCTGTAACCCCTCACCCTCTCCATCTCTCCACAGCTCCATGGAGCCGTGCCCGGGCAGGCCCAAYGCCCCGTCCTTCCTGTCCGACCTGGGCAAGGCCACGCTGCGCGGCATCCGCCGCTGCCCCCGCTGCGGCACCTACAACGGCACGCGGGGGCTCAGCTGCAAGAACCAGACGTGCGGGGCCGTGTTCCGGGCGGGCGCCCGCCGCCAGCCGGGCGGCGCCGACGCCGTGCGCCTGCTGGGCGGCGCCCGGGGCCAGCTCTACTCGGTGCGCCAGCGCCAGCGCCGCTGCTTCGTGGAGCTGGGCGTCTCCGAGACGGCCATCCAGACCCCCGAGGGCACCCTGATCACCCAGCTGAGCTCGGGCCGCTGCCACGCGCCCGCCTGCGCCAGGGCGGCGGCGCCCGAAGGGCAGTGCCAGCACCTGAAGCTGGCGCTGGGCTGCCGGGCCGAGGCCACGCCGCTGCCGCTCAAGAGCTCGGTGCTGGGCGCGGTGCAGGCGCCCGCCGAGGCCAAGCAGAGCCTCTGGGAGRTGGCCACGGAGCCCTCGGGGCCGCTGGTGCAGAGGGTGACCAAGAGCGTGCTGGTGGTCAAGTGCGAGGCCAGCCAGAGGCACAGCCTGGGCTACCTGCACGCCAGCTTCGGGCAGCGCCGCTTCTCCTGCGCCTGCCGCCTGCCCGGGCACGGCCGTGCCAAGGGGGAGCAGCGGGAGGAGGGCGAGGAAGAGGAGGAGGAGGAGGAGGAGGAGGAGGAGTCGCCCCCCGCGCGCTGCATCCACTTCCTGGCCTGCATCTGCGCCTTCGCCAGCGACGAGAGCCTGGCCCAGGAGTTCTCCGAGTTCCTCGCCTCCGATGGCAGCGGTGGGAGCGGGCAGGGGTTGGGGGCACTCTAAAAACCCCCCTGGGCCATTCCATGGTCCTAAATCCCCTGGGCAGCGGTGGGAGCGGGCAGGGGGTGGGACACACCCTGAAAACCCCCCTGGGCCATTCCATGGTCCTGAATCCCCTGGGCAACACCAGGAGTGGGCAGGGGTTGGGGGCACCCTAAAAACCCCGTTGGGAGGCACCCTGAAACCCCCCCTGGGCCATTCTGTGGTCCCAAATCCCCTGGGCAGTACTGGGAGTGGGCAGGGGTTGAGGGGCACTCTAAAATCCTGCCTGGCCTCTGCCAGTGGCCATTCCATGGTCCTGAATCCCCTGGGCAGTGCTGGGAGCGGGCAGGGGGTGGATGGCACCCTAAAACCCCCGTTGGGAGGCACCCTAAAAACCCCCTGGGCCATTCCATGGTCCCAAATCCCCTGGGCAGTGCTGGGAGTGGGCAGGGGGTGGGGTGCACCCTAAAAACCCTGTTGGGAGGCACCCTAAAACCCCCCCCTGGGCCATTCCATGGTCCTAAATCCCCTGGGCAGTACTGGGAGTGGGCAGGGGTTGGGGGCACCCTAAAAACCCCCCTGGGCCATTCCATGGTCCTAAATCCCCTGGGCAGTGCTGGGAGCGGGCAGGGGGCGGGACACACCCTAAAACCCCCCTGGGCCATTCCATGGTCCCAAATCCCCTGGGCAGTGCTGGGAGTGGGCAGGGGGTGGGACACACCCTGAAACCCCCCTGGGCCATTCCATGGTCCCAAATCCCCTGGGCACTGGGTTTGTGCTGTCCCATCCTGCTGTGAGCACGGAGATCCACAGGGGTTGGGAGGCAGATCCCACTGGGTTTGGGGTCCTTTTGCAGGGCTGGGAACTCTGAACCCCTTCCCAGAGCAGCCTCTGGGGTTCATTCCCCTAAATCCCCTAAACCCACAGCAGGAATATCTGGGGTTCATTCCCCCCAAATCCCACAGCAGGAATATCTGGGGTTCATTCCCCTAAATCCTACATCAGGAATATTTGGGATTCATTCTCTTAAGTCCCACAGCAGGAATATCTGGGGTTCATTCCCCCCAAATCCCATAGCAGGAATATCTGGGGTTTATTCTCCTAAACCCACAGCAGGAATATCTGGGGCTCATTCCCCCAAATCCCACATCAGGAATATCTGGGGTTCATCCCCTCAAATCCCACAGCAGGAATATCTGGGATTGATTCCCTCAAATCCTACATCAGGAATATTTGGGGCTCATTCCCCCCAAATCCCACAGCAGGAATATCTGGGGTTCATTCCCCTAAACCCACAGCAGGAATATTTGGGGTTCATTCCCCTAAATCCCCTCCCACAGCAGGAATATCTGGGATTGATTCCCCCAAATCCTCCATCAGGAATATTTGGGGTTCATTCTCTTAAGTCCCACAGCAGGAATATCTGGGATTGATTCCCCCAAATCCTACATCAGGAATATCTGGGGTTCATTCCCCCAAATCCTACATCAGGAATATTTGGGGTTCATTCCCCCAAATCCCACAGCAGGAATATCTGGGTTTCACCCCAGTGAGGAGGTTCTGCACCCCAAAAGCTGCACCCCAATAACCCCACCCAGCCCAAGGTGCAAACCACAATGGGAGCAGGATAAACCCCCCTCCCCTCCAAAGGAGCCTCCTGGGAGGGTGGGGGGTTCTCTGGGGTGTCCCCAGTGTCCCTGTGTCCCCGTAGCTGGGATGTTTTAGGGACAGTCCCTGTGTCCCCAATGTCCCCTGTGTCCCTGTGGCTGGGATGTTTTAGGGACAGTCCCTGTGTCCCTGTGGCTGGGATGTTTTGGGGACAGTCCCTGTGTCCCTGTGGCTGGGATGTTTTGGGGACAGTCCCTGTGTCCCCAATGTCCCTGTGGCTGGGATGTTTTAGGGACAATCCCTGTGTCCCCAATGTCCCTGTGGCTGGGATGTTTTAGGGACAGTCACCTTGTGTCCCCAGTGTCCCTGTGGCCGGCGATGTGTTTTTAGGGACAGTCCCTGTGTTCCCCAGATGTCTCCCTGGGCCGGGATGTTTTAGGGACATTCCCTGGTGTCCCCAGATGTCCCCAATGCCTTGGCCTGTGGCTTGGGACATGTTTAGGGACAAGTCCCTGTGTTCCCTCGTTGGCTGGTGGATGGGTTTTAGGGACATCCCTGGTGTCCCAGTGTCCCTGTTGTCCTGTGGCCAGGGATGTTATAGGGACAGTCCCAGCGGTGTCCCAGTGTCCCTTGGCTGGGGATGTTTTAGGGACCAGTCCCTGTCGTGCCCCAGTGTCCCTGTGTCCCTGTGGGCTGGGATGTTTTAGGGGACAGTCCCTGATGGCAGGAAGTGGGCTAGAAGAGTTCAGCCTGTTGTGATGGACATTTTCATCCAGCACCCTCCATGCCCACAGTCCTCCATTTACCCCTTTCTATGCTGCCTGACTCACGCGACCTGCTCTCTCTCCCATACAGAACCTGGCGCTGAGGTCAAGCAGTGTGAGTGTCAGTGTGTGGCTGACCATTCCTCTGACCACTCTGGCAAAGCTGGTTGGAGAAGTGAAGAGCTGTTGACATGTTTGCACCTGACCCGTGGCAGCGTCCTGGGTTGCCCTGTGTCCCTGTGGCTGGGATCGTATGTTAGGACAGTTCCTGTTCCCCTTGCTGTCCTGTTGGCCGGGATGTTTTAGGGGACATCCCTGTGTTCCCCCGCGTTTCTGAGGCCACGTGATCCCGCCAGCTGCTCCGGGGCCCCGGCCCCACGGCGCGGGGCACGGGCGGGCTGCCTGCCAGGGCCAAGAGGAGGAGGAAGGACCTGGGCCAGGTGAGTGTCCCTGGGGGGGGGGCTGGGGGCTGGAACCCCCCCAGGGCAGCTCCGTGTGGTCACACCAGCTGTGGAACCTCTGGAGCTGCTCCGTTGGGGTTCAGATCCAGCTGTGGAACCTCTGGGAGCTGCTCCATGGGGTGGGCCCTGGGTGATGGCGTGGGAGCTGAAATCCCCCATTGGGGTCAAATCCAGCTGTTGGGACCTCCAGCACGCTCCATGGGTCAGATCCAGCTGTTGGAACCTCTGGAGCAGCTCCGTGGGTCAGATCAGCTGTGGAACCTCTGGAGCTGGCTCCGTGGGGTCAGATCCAGCTGTGGAACCTCTGGAGCAGCTCCACGGGGTCAGATCCAGCTGTGGAACCTCTGGAGCAGCTCCAGGCTTTAGGAACTCATGGGGGTCCCTGTTGGTGGTGTTGAGGGTGAGAGCCCAGAGGAGGGAGGTGACAGTGGGTACAGTTGGTGGCAGCTGGTGACAATCCCTCCCAGGCCCACAGGTGCCGGGCCCCTCCTGGCTCCAGACCCAGCTCATCCCAGCCCCAGGAGGAGCAGCCTGAGGAAGCTGCCCCTCGTCTCCCTCCTCACCTTCCTCATCCTCCTCACTAAAGAGGCACGGTGAGCCCTGGGCACTGCCAGCTCGGGTGGGCACTGCCAGCTCAGGGTGGGCACAGGTTGATGGGGATTTGGGGAAGGAATTCCTGGTTTGAGGCTGGGGAGGGCTAGGGGGCTGGCTGGAATTCCCAGAGCAGCTGGGGCTTGCCCTTGGATCCCTGGCAGTGCCCAAGGCCAGCTGGAACCACCTGGTTCTATAGAAGTGTGGGACCAGGTGCACTGGATGGGGCTTTGGGGTCTCCTCCAAACCCAAACCATTCCCAAATTCCATGAGTTATTTCTGTTTGGAATTCGTGTGGGATGCTGGAAGAGAAAAGGTCCCTCCAGCACCCTGATATCCCATGGTTTTGCCCACATCCCTGTGGGAAAAGCCTCTGTCCAGGCTGGCATCACGCTGTGCCAGGGCAGCAGCCTTTGCTTGCAGCTTTTCCCTCTCCTGCCTTCAGTTTTTGAAAATTGGCACGAATCCCTCATTTTCCTCCTTTTATCCTGCCACAGAGCTCCCCCATCCCACCCCAGAGCCCTGGGGGTGAGCTTGGGGACACAGTGACATGGCAGTGTCCCCTCCCTGTCCCCTCAGGCTGTCCCCAGGCGCTGGATGAGTCCCAGGTGTCCCTGTCCTTCCAGGAGTGGCTGGGCAGRGTCACAGAGCGCATCCACCAGACCATGCACTACCAGTTTGAGGTGAGTGAGCTCCTGCAGGACTGGCAGTGTCCCCTGGGGAGTGCTGGGGGGTCCCTGCAGGAGACCACCGAGCTGCTCCAGGGCTGGGAACCTCTGGAGCCAGGCTGGAGAGCTGGGAATGCTCACCCGGAGAAGGGAAATTCCAGGCGAGAGCTGGGAATGTTCCCCTGGGAAGAGGGAAATTCCAGGGAGAGCTGGGAATGTTCACCCAGAGAAGGGAAAAGTCCAGGGAGAGCTGGGAATGCTCACCCAGAGAAGGGAAGTTCCAGGGGAGAGCTGGGAATGTCCCCTGGAGAAGGGAATTCCAGGGAGAGCTGGAATGCTCACCCAGAGAAGGGAAATTCCAGGGAGAGCTTGGGAATGGTCACCCAGAGAAGGGAAATTTCCAGGGAGAGCATGGGAATGTTCTCCTGGATCCAGGGAGAGCTGGGAATGTTCACCCGGAGAAGGGAAAATTCCAGGGAGAGCTGGAATGTTCACCCCAGAGAAGGGACAATTCCAGGGAGAGCTGGGAATACTCACCTGGAGAAGGGAAATTCCAGGAGAGCTGGAATGCTCACCCAGAGAAGCGGAAATTCCAGGGAAGAGCTGGGAATGCTCACCAGGAAGGGGAAATTCCAGGAGAGCTGGAATGTTCCCCTGGAGAAGGGAAATTCCAGGGAGGCTGGGAATGGTCACCTGGAGAAGGATCCAGAGAGCTGGGAATGCTCATCCAGAGAAGGAAATTCCAGGGAGAGCTGGGAATGGTCACCTGAGAAGGGAAATTCCAGGAGAGCTAGGAATGTTCTCCTGGATTCCAGGAAGAACAGCTGGGAATTGCTCCCTGGAGAAGCGAAATTCCAGGGAGAGCTGGAATGCTCACCAGAGAAGAAATTCCAGGGAAGCTGGAATGTTCACCAGAAAGGAGTCCAAAGAGAGCTGGAAGTTCACCCAGAG
The DNA here is from genome assembly GCA_002167245.1 of Sporophila hypoxantha. NCBI lineage: Eukaryota > Metazoa > Chordata > Aves > Passeriformes > Thraupidae > Sporophila > Sporophila hypoxantha. The sequence goes on from NDFG01000315.1 coordinate 110,894, forward strand.
AAGGGAAAATTCCAGGAGAGCTGGGAATGGTCACCAGAGAAGGGAAATTCCAGGGAGAGCTGGGAATGCTCACCCAGAGAAGGGAAATTCCAGGGAGAGCTGGGAATGCTCACCACGAGAAGGGAAATTCCAGGGAGAGCTGGGAATGCTCCCCTGGAGAAGGGAAATTCCAGGAGAGCTGGGAATGTTCCCCTGGAGAAGGGAAATTCCAGGGGAGAGCTGGAATGTCCCCTGGAGAGGGAAATTCCAGGAGAGCTGGGAATGTTCACCCAGAGAAGGGAAATTCCAGGGAGAGCTGGAATGCTCACCCGAGAAGGGAAATTCCAGGGAGAGCTGGGAATGGGCTCACCCAGAGAAGGGAAAATTCCAGGGAGAGCTGGGAATGCTCATCCAGAAAGGGAAATTCCAGGGAGAGCTGGGAATGCTCCCCTGGAGAAGGGAAATTCAGGGAGAGCTGGGAATGCTCACCAGAGAAGGGAAATTCCAGGAGAGCTGGGGAATGCTCACCCAGAGAAGGGAAACTTCCAGGGAGAGCTGGGAATGCTCACCCAGAGAAGGGGAAATTCCAGGGAGAGCTGGGAATGTCCCCTGGAGAAGGGGGAAAATTTCCAGGGAGAGATGGAGACATGTCTCCTGGATCCAAGGAAGAGAGTGGGAATGCTCACCCAGAGAAGGGAAATTCCAGGGAAAGCTGGGAATGTTCACCCAGAGGAGGAATTCCAGGAGGGCTGGGAATGTTCCCCTGGAGAAGGGGAAATTCCAGGGAGGGGCTGGGAATGGTCACCCGGGAAGAAGGAATTCCAGGGAGAGCTGGGAATGTTTCCCCGGAGAGGAATCCCAGGAGAGCTGAATGCCGTCCTCTGGAGAAGGGAAATTCCAGCGAGAGCTGGGAATGTTCCCTTGGGAGAAGGGAATCCCAGGAGAGCTGGGAATGCTCACCCAGAGCAGGAATTTCCAGGGAGAAGCTGGGAATGTCTCACCCAGAGAAGGATCCAGGGAGAGCTTCCAGCACATTCCAGGGCCTGAAAGGGCTCCAGGAGAGCTGGGGAGAAGACTGGGGATAGGAATGAAACCCAAACCATTCCACAATTCTCAAGCCCCTCTGTCTTTGGGGGACGTTTTGGGAAGGTCCCATTTTGGGAAGTACTTTAGTCCCTTTTGGTAATCTTTGTTGCCATTTTGGGAATACTTTGTGTATTCTTGGATACTTTTGTGCATTTTGGAATACTTTTTAGGTGTCATTTTGGAATACTTTTAGTCCCTTTTTGGAATACTTTGGTGCCATTTTGGGAATACTTTTAGTCCCATTTTGGGGAATACTTTTGTGTCCCTTTTGGGAAATACTTTTGGTGCCATTTTGGGAATACTTTTGTGTCATTTTGGGAATACTTATTGTGGCCATTTTGGGAATACTTTGGTGCCATTGATACTTTTGTTGTCATTTTGGAATACTTTTAGTCCCTTTTGGAAACATCATAGAATACTTTTTAGTGTCATTTTGGGAATACTTTTTGGTGCCATTTTTGGAATAACTTTTGGTGCCATTTTGGGAATACTTTTGGTGTCATTTTGGGAAGAACTTTTAGTCCTGTTTGGGAATACTTTTAGTGTCATTTTGGAACTCTTTTGGTGCCATTTTGGGAATACTTTTAGGTCCCATTTGGAATACTTTTGTTCCCATTTTGGGAATACTTTGGTGTCATTTTGGATACGATGTGTCCATTTTTGGGATATTTGGTTGTTCTTTTGGGAAATACTTTTGGTTGCCTTTTGGAATACTTCTGTGCCTTTTTTGGAAGGACTTTGCATGCTATTTTGGGAAACCCCTACCCTCACCTCCATGCCATTGTCACCACCCCCCTCCCAATTTCCTCCGGTGACCCCAAAACAGCGAACGGCCTCCAAATCGCAAAATTTCCCTGAATTCCCCCTCTGCTGTCCTATCAAGCACAGGGACACTTTGGGGGGGAATTGGGACCTCCAATTGTCTCCCTGAGCCGCTTGTGCCCCGCAGGCCACCCGGAGCGCTGTGATTCCAGCATCCCCAGTCCTTCTGCGAGGACTCATCGCAGCAGCGAATCTCCACGGCACCGCAAGAAGGGCTGCCAACTCACACACCGGTGGAGGAAAAGGGAAAACCCAAAAAAGGGGAAACACAAACACAAAAAGGGAAAATCCTGCTGGCGAAGCTGAGCGGTTGGGGAAAGGACAGGACACGGAGAGGATCCGGGGTTTTTTCTTGGGTGCTGGGGAGGGGGAGATGGGAAAAGAGGAGGGAGGGTGGGAAAAAATAAAGGGGGTGAAAATAAAGGTGAGAAAAATAAAGCGAGAAAAATAAAGTCGGGGAAAATAAAGGAAGAAATAAAGGGGGAAAAATAAGGGGAAATAAGGTCGAGAAAAAATAATAGGGGGAAAATAAGGGAGAAAAATAAAGGGGAAAATAAAGGGGGAAAATTAAAAGGGAAATAAAGGGGGAAATTAAAGGGAGGAAAAAATAAAGGGGGAAAATAAAGAGGGAAAATAAAGGGGGAATAAAGGGAGAAAAATAAAGGGGAAAATAAAAGATGGAAAAAAATAAAGGGGGAAAAATAAAGGGTTGAAAATAAAAGCGGAAAATAAAGGTGGGGGGAAAAGGGGTGGAAAGATAAAGGGGGAAAAAATATAAGGGGAAAAATAAAGGGGGGAAAAAGGGGTGGAAAAAAGTAAAGAGGAAAAAAGGGAGGGGGGAATAAGGGTGCGGGGAAAGGGGTGGATAAAATAAGGGGGGAAAGGTGGGATTGGAAAAATGAAAGGGAGGGGGGAAAAAGGAGGAATGCAAGATGGAAAAATAAAACGGCGAAGGGAAAAGGGTTGGAAGATTAAAGGGGGGAAAATAGAGGGAGAAAATGGAGAGAGGGAGAGGTGAAAAATAAATGGGGAAAAATAATAAAAAAGAGGCGGCGAAGGAGGAAGAAGGGAATTAAAAAGTGTGGAGGAAGGGGAGAAAATAAAGGAGGAATTGAGGGGGAAAACAAGGGAGGAAAAGAGGCAAAAATGGGAGGGAAAAGAGGCAAAGATGGGGGAAGTACCAAAAAGGGAGGGAAAGAAGGAAAAAAGGGGGAAAAGAGGAAAACAAAGAGGGGCTTGATACAACGAGAGGAGGGCCAGTGAAAGAGGGGAGATGGGAGGGGCCGGAGCCCCGCAGCCCGCCCCGACCCCTCCCCGCAGCCTTCGTGCGCAGGGGACGCGCTTGCCCCTGGGCACCTTTCTCCAAGCTACACCTGGCACGATCACCACGTCCTGCAGGTCAAGCAGATCTTTCGACACGCCCGAGTAAGGCCGGGACTCCCCCCGGAGCCGGGCAGCCCCGCGGGGCCGGCCCTGAGCGCTGCCGGCACGCAGGTTAGCCGCTGGAGATCACGCGCAGCTTCGTGCAGAACCGGCGACGGCTCCTACGAGCCCTTTCCGCAGCCCCGCGTGGAGGTGGAGAGCTGCCCGAGGGGCTGGGCCCCCACGAGAGGACAAGGCCCCCGCTGCGGCCCCCTGGAAGCTGGCAGGGACCTTCCTCAAAGTCGGTGGGAGGCTCGGGGACGGGGGGAGGCCCAAAACCCAGCTGGGAAGGCAGGGTGGGACCCAAAACAGCCCCGGGTAAGGGCAGGGTGAGACCCAAACCCAGCTGAGAGTGTCAGGGTGGGGACCCCAAAACAGCCCCAGAAGGCAGCGGGTGAGACCCCCAAAACGCCGCGAGAAGGGGCAGGGTGAGACCCTAAAATTCAACCCCAAGAAGGGCAGGGTGGGACCCCAAAACAGTGCCCGGGAAGTGGCAAGATGGAACCCCAAAACCAGCTGAGAAGGGGCAGGCGTGGACCCAAAACAGCCCGAGAAGGGCAGGGCTGGACACCCAAAACAGCCCCAGAGGAGCAGGTTGGGACCCCCAAAACAGGTGCCAGGAAAGTAGAGTATGATCCCAAAACAGTTGCCGGAAAGGGCAGGATGGGAACCCCAAAACCCAGCTGGGAAGGGCAAGGTGGCGACCCCAAACAGCGCCCAGAAAAGTGCAGGGTGAGACCCCAAATCCAAGGCCTGGGAGAGGCCAGGAGGGGAGAACCAAAAAATCTCCCCAGAAAGGGCAGGGTGGGACCCCAAAACCAAGCCCCCGAGAATGAGCACGGTTGGACCCCAAAATAGCTCCAGGAGAGGGCAGGTTGGCACCCCAAAGCAAGGCCCCGCGGAAGGGCAGGGTGAGACCCAAAACAGCCCCAGGAGGCCCCAGCTCTCCATGATTTGGGGCTGACACCAACACCCCTGGTGGGTTCAAGGGATTGGTGAAAGGGGGTTCAAAGTTTGGGGGCTTCAAGGGATGGGGAAAGGGGGATTCAGGGGTTGGGGGCTTCAAGGAAGGGAAGAAAGGAGGGTCCATAGGGTTGGGAGGGACACAGCCCTGGGGGTTCCATGGGGTTGGGGGTTCAGGGAAGGGAAGAAGCACTGGGACATTGGGGACAGTGGGGACCCACTGGGGACACGCTCACTTGCCCGTGCCCGTCGCCGTGCAGGTTACCTGGGGGGACGAGGGACAGGGGACAAATTGGGGACACTTGGGGACATTGGGACAGTGGTCACTGCCTGCGCCCGCCTCGCCGTTGCAGGTACCTGGGGACAGGGGACACAGGGGACACTGGGACATTGGGGACAAACTCCTTGGGGGGTTTTCCAAAAAAAAAAAAAAAAAACTTTTTTTTTTTTTTTTTTTTGGCCCGGCTGGGCTGCGCCCGCCTCACCTGCAGGTTACCTGGGGACACTGCGGACACTGAGAACCCCTTCTGCCGCTACACTGCCTCGCCACACAGGGTCCCTGAGGACACACAGTGGCATTGGGTCACCCCTGTTCTGTGCTACACCTGCCCTCGCCACACATGTTCCTTGGACACACAGGTGCATTTGTGCACACGGGTGCATGGGTCACCCCCCCGCTGCACCGTGCCCCGCCTCGTCACACAAGGTTCCCTGGGGACAGAAGGTGGCAGTGGTGGCACTGGTCCCGCCGTATCCCCCCCTGTCCCCCTGTCCCCCTGTCCCCTCCCTGTCCCCGTGTCCCCAGCCCCGTTCCCGTTCCCCCCTGTTCCCTCCCGCGTCGCTAGTCCGCCCCATGTTCACGCCACCGGGTGTGCAGGGACAAGCCAGCCCTTTGCGCGTGCCCGATGTGTGGTGCGGGCGTGCGCCTGCTCGGTATCACCATCCTGTCACCGCCTGCCCACGCGCACCCCGCGGCCGCCCGCGTCTGTTGGGACAGAGTGTCAGGGACAGGGGACATTGGGACAGTGGGGACAGCAGCGTCAGGCGACACTGGGGACACTGGGGACATTCGGACACTGGGACACGGGACAGCAGCTCAGTGCACAGGGATAGGGACAGCGGGACAAAAGGGAATGCGACAGCAGGAAGCAAGGACAGAGGACATCGGTGATGACAGCGAGAACAGCGCGACACGGGGACAGGGGGACACCGGGAGAGGAACAGGACACAGGAGACAGGGGATGTTCAGGGGACAGGGAACACGGGACACGGAAACAGGCGCCGCGGCTCCCCGAGGACTTCACCTTGAGGCACACGGGGCTGTGTGGACTTGCCGGTCGGCGCTGGGACATGGAGGCACGAGGAAGGACCTGCACAGGGGACAGGGCTGGCGGAACAGCTGCCAGGCACATTCCGGTCCCCTGTCCACAACACAGCCAAGCGTGTCCCCAGGAGCCGCACGGAGCAGCCCCGGTGTCCCCGCAGCGGGACAGCGCTTCGGTGACCCCCAACATGGCTGGTGACCCTGTCCCCAGTGTCACCGGCAGCCATCGGCCTCTCATCCAGTGCCCCCCACCCTCAGTGTCCCCAGCCCCGGTCCCCTTGTCACCCCCATGTCCCGGTGTCCCATTGTCACCCCCAATCCGGGTCCGCTTGTCATCCCCATGCCCGTGTGCCCCCAGGCTCAGCGTGCCGCATCCCCAGTGTCCCAAAACCCGGTTGTCCCTTTTCACCGCACCACGTCAGTTGTCCATATTCCCGGTGTATTTACCCCTGATTCCCGGGTATTCCCCCATTCCCGTGTATTATCCCCATTCCCGATTTCCCTCATTTAAATTTCGGTATTTTCCCTCATTTAATTTCGGTGTTTTTCCCCCACTTCCCGCTCTCCCCTTCACCCGCAGGGCCCGCGCGTGGCCGCCGCCATCTTGGCTGAGAGAGCGCGGCAGCGCCCCCTGGCCGGCCGGGAGCAGCGGAGGGGAACTGAGAGCACTTGGGGGAACTGGATGGAACTGGGGGAACTGGGGACTGGATGGACTGTGGGCGACTGGGGATTACTGGGGACTGGGAGCAGCTGGGGGACTGGGATGGACTGGGCGGACTGGGAGCACTGTGGACTGGGGCTGGGGATTACTGGGAATACTGAGGGACTGGATGATGGGGATACTGGGGGAACTGGGAGTACTACAAGACTCGGACTCGAGCTACCGGGGACTCTGAAAGCCAAAACTGCGGCAACCTTGTGAGCGCTTTACTGGAGCAACTGGGAACTCCTTGGTGCCCGACTGGGAGCCTTTTGGGGGGGTCTCTCCCAGGCTCCTTCCCCGCTTATTCCCCCATTCTGGGGGTCTCCCGAGTGTTTTCCAAACTCCACCCCCACCTGCCCATTTTGGGGGGTCCCGAGTTTCCCCCCCACTTTGGGTTCCAGGTGTCCCTCCTCATTTTGGTCCCCCACTCGCCCCCCATCCCAGGTGCCCCCCCCACACATGCTCGGCCCCTCGTGGGTGGCACTGCTTATTGCTGGGTGCTCCCAGGTGCCCCTCCTTATTTTGGGTCCCCCAGCTCCCTCCCCATCCCACGTGGCCCCCCACACACACGCTCAGCCCCCCCGTGGGTGGCACGCTTTATTCTCGGGTGCTCCCGCGCCCCCCGCACTCGAGCCCCCGCGGGTTTTCGGGGGCTCAGGGGAAGGCAGATGGTTTGCCCAGGGCGGGCTCGGGGGTCCCGCGCCGGGGGCTGCGGCCCCCGTTGGTGCCGCGTACTGAACTTGAGGCGCAAAAAGCTCGCCCAGGCGCGAGGCGCGCCAGAATGTCGGAATCCACTCGATGGTGAAGGGCGTGGGGCTCCTTCTGCGTGGGGACGTGTTTGGCTGGCGCACGGCGGCGTGGCTGCTCGGGGAGCCCTGCTGCACCCGAGCCCCCCAAGTCCCCCCCTGCTGCCACCCTGAGCCCCCGAGTTCTATTAACCCCCCCCTGCTGCACCCCGAGCCCCCAGTCTATTAACCCCCCGCCTGCTGCACCCCCGAGCCCCCAGTCCCCCCGCTGCAAACCCCTGCAGCCCCCAATCCCAGGAACCCCCCTGCTGCACCCCTGAAGCCCCCCAGTCCTATTAGCCCCCCTCTGCTGCACCCCCGAGCCCCCGAATCCATGGAATACCCCCTGATGCCCCTCATGAAACCCCCCCAATCCTATAACCCGCTTGCTTGCCACCCTGAAACCCGCCGATCCTATTAATCCCCCCTGCTCACCCCGCCGAACCCCACAACCCATGGAACCCCCCCAATCCTATTAAAACCCCCACTTCTTCCCTTCCCTAACCCCCAACCCCATTGGAAACCCCCCAGGCTGTGTCCCTCCCAACCCTATGGACCCATCCTTTCTTTCCCTTCCTTGAAGCCGCCCAACCCCTGAATCCCCCTTTCCCCTATCCCTGAAGCCCCCAAACTCTTGAAACCCCTTTCACAATCCCCTTAACCCACCAGGGTGTTGCGTGTCCACCCAATCCTATGAGAGTTGGGCCTCCTGGGGCTGTTTTGGGCGTTCCACTGTGTCCATCCCCAAGGCTGCTTTGGGGGCATTGCTTTGCGTCTCCTGGGGCTGTTTGGGGAATCCCACCCTGCCTCTCCCAGCTGTGGGTTTTGGGGTCGCCACCCGCCCCCTCCTGGGGCTGTTTTGTCTCACCCTGCCCTTCTCGAGCTGTTTTGGGTCTCCCTGCCCCTCCTGGGCTGTTTTTGGGTCCCACCCTGCCCTTCTTGGGTGTTTTTGGGGTCTCACCCTGTCCTTTCCTGGGCTTTTTTGGGGTCCCACCTGTTTCCTTCCCGGGGCGGCTTTGAGCGGTGCCACCTGCCTTCTCCTGGCAGCTATTTTGGGGTCCAACCTGCCTCTTCTCGGGTGTTTTGGGGTCCCACGCCTGCCCTTTCTGGGGAGAATTTTTGTTCTCCCCCCTGCCTCTCCCAGCTGGGTTTGGGTCTCCACCTGCCCTTCCCAAAAGCTGGTTTGGTTCCCATCGCTGCACCCTTCCCAGCTGGGTTTTGGGTGTCCATCTGCCCTTTCTGGGCACTGTGTTGGGATCATACTCTGCACTTTCTGGGCACTGTTTTGGGGGTCCCAAACCTGCCTGCCTCCTGGGCTGTTTTGGTTCTCCACCCTGCCTTCCCGAGGCTGGGTTTTGGGGGGGGGAACGCGGTGGGGTCTCACCCTGCCCATTCACGGGGGCTGTTTTGGAGGTACCCACCCTGCCCCTCTCAGCTGGGTTTTTGGGGTTCCATCTTTGCCCTTCCCGGGCACTGTTTTTGGAGTCCACCCTGCCCCTCCTGGGCTGTTTTGGTCCCACCCTGCCTTTCTGGGGAGATTTTTGGTTCTCCCCCCTGCCTCTCCCAGCTGGTTTTGGGGGTTCTCACCCTGCCCTTCCCAGAGTGTTTTTGGGTGTCCCACCCTGCCCTTCCTGGGGGCTGTTTTTGGGTCATGCTGTGCACTCTTTTGGGGCTGGTTTTGGGGTCCCAAAACCCTCTTGCTCCTCCTGGGCTGTTTTGGGGTCCCACGCCTGCCCTTTCTCGAGGCTGGTTGTTGGGCCCCCCGTGCCCCCCGAGCCTCACGAACTTTGAGGAGTCTGCAGCCTGCCCCAGGGCCGCAGCGGGGCTGGTCTCTCGTGGGGGCCCACCCCTCGGCAGGTCTCTCCACCTCCACGCGGGGGCTCGCGGAAGGCTCGTAGGAGCCCGTCGCGGTTCTGCACGACTGGCGCGTGATCTCCAGCGACCTGCGGGCCGGCAGCGCTCAGTGGCCGGCCCCGCGGGGCTTGCCCCGCTCCGGGGGGTGTTCCCTGGCCTTACCTCGGTGTCGAAGATCTGCTTGACCTGCAAGGACGTTGGTGATGTGCCAGGTGTACTTGAAAAGGTGCCCAGGGGCAGCGCCCCTGCCACGAAGGCTCGGGAGGGGGGGCGGGCTCGGGGGCTCCGCCCCCTCCCATCTTGCCCCCCTCCTTGTCACTGCCCTCGTCGCTTTTTATCAGCCCTCTTTGGTTTTACTTCTCTTCCTCCTTTTTCCTTCTTTTCCCCCCCTGTTTGGCCTTATTTCCCCCATTTTTGCCTTCTTTTCCCATCCCATTTGCCTCTTTTCCTCCCTTTGTTTTCCCCTCACATCCCTCGCCTTTATTTTTCTCCCCTTTCTCCCACTTTTTAATTCCCCTCTTCCTCTTCCCCCTTTTATTCTTATTTTTCCCCAATTTATTTTTTAATCCCTCCCTCTCTCCCATTTTTCTCCATTTCCCCCTTTAATATTTCACTCCTTTCCCTTCGCCTTTATTCTCTCTCCATCTGCATTTCCCTCCTTTTTTTTCCCCCTTTATTTTCCTCCTTTATTTTATTTATTTTTATTACTTAATATTTATATTATAATATTATTATTTATTATTATTACCCCTTTCCCCACCCTTATTCCCCCCTCCCTTTTTCCCCCTTCACTTTTCCACGCTTTTTCCCCCCCTTTATTTTTCCCCTTTTAATTTTTCCCCTTTATTTTTCATCCCCAATTTCCCCCTTTATTTCCCCCACATTGCCCTTTTATTTCCCCTTTATTTCCCTCCCTTTTCCCCTTTATTTTCTACTTCCTCTTTCACCCCCTTATTTTTCCACCCTTTTTTCCCCTGCCTTTATTTCCCCCTTTATTTATCTCTCTCTTGTGT
>NDFG01000315.1:155417-168539 GCA_002167245.1 Sporophila hypoxantha
GGCAATCCAAAGCCATCCTCTGTCACCAAGAACTATTTTATTGCTGCAATTTTCCTCTCTCTCCTTGCCTACTGGGAAGGAATAATTTGCCTCTTCTGCTGTGGAATGTGACTGATAATGCTCTTTTGTCCCGAATCCAGGTGATTCTGTGATAAAAGCACAGCCCTGGCAAGAGGGAACTCTTTTTCCCACTTGTGACTGTTGTGGGCGATTACCCACGAATCAGTTGGGTGCATCCAGGCTGCCAGCACCTACTAGACGCAACCCTCTCAGGCTGTCTGTTGTAGCCATTGCTCAGAGTTTTGAAATTCCTGCACCATGGAACCCGAGCTAGTAAGGATAGTGCAAGCATGTAAAGCAGTCGGAGGCGGAAATTATAGACTTTGGCAATAGGAAAAATGTTTAGAGAACTTGAAATAGGAAAATGGGTTTTCAAAGGCCCATACTAAAGGTGTGTCCAAGGCAATAAAAACAACTGTACAGTTTACACACACCAAGTGTATATGCTCCATTTTTGATGTTACATTTTAAAAATTTTTCATTAACAAGGATACACCCATCAGAGGAGTGGCGGCACGCTTTAATTGTCACAGCCCACGTCAATATTGAGATTAGTGGTCACTCCTCCTCAATGCTCGCGCGTCCTGTAGCATGTGGACGACACAATCGTAAAAACAAAAGGCCTGAACTGTGTGGGGACGCCCACGTAACACCCTCCGCAGCACTGGGCTCCAGCAGGCCTGCCCCTGCAGTCTGGGTTTTATCTGAGATTCAAGGAGGATTCTCCGATGACACAGACGCTGGTACTTCTTGATATTTAATCTCATTTCCAGGTTCTCGAGTCCACTGTGCACGTACTGACACACACGCGGTCCAGGTCTGAATAACTTGAGGAAGTAACTAGAAACAGCTAATTGTGCCCATGCATAAGGAGAGCATAAGTTCCACTACCTTCATCCTCTACAAAGACCATACACTAAACGCACACAAACTTCTCGAAGAGGCCCTGAGTGTTTGAAACTCGAGAAAGTATAGGCCAACTCTGAATAATTGTCTTTGTCCTTAATATCAGTGTACAGACTCCTACAGACACATAAGCCCAATGATTAAGACTGGTTGATAAGTGAGTAGCAGATTTTTTTTTAATGTCTTCATAAATGCATCTCAAACTCATTTTAGACAGATCCTGGTGATAGGTAACATATTCTATGTGAAATGTGAAATACCTAGAGGAAAAAATTAAGAAGACATCCCTTTTCCTGGCGAAAACGACTCACCTTGAAAAGAACTGATAGAAACACTGGTTTCTTTCAATCTGTGAGCTAGCTCTCTCTATTTCAAATGGTATACAGCATTAGGCAATGCATTCTGTACATTAAATGTGCCAGGCTGCCACCTTCCTGACTGTGTATGGAGTACGCTTGCACAAGAAATCTGTCCTGACTGTTGACACTTCTGCACCTCTAGACGGGTCATTGAGGGCTGGATTCCTTGGCTTACCCAGTCAGTGTAAGTAACTCCTGCTGTCATTGAAGAACACCAAGGCATCCCACCTGGCTCCTGGCTGCCGATTATCTGAGGCTGCAAGTCCCCAATCAATCTTTCCTCCTGCTGAAGCCCTGCTTGCACAAACATTTCAGATTGTGTCGTGTCCTCAACAGCCCCAGCTGTTACAAGAGACAGGTCTTCCACATCACACCTGACTGACTCTGCACGCTGGAAAATATTAAAAGTGCTGCTCGTGTGTACAATGAAATTGGCTCTTCCATCAGATTTTCTCACCTTAATGTTACATCCAGGAAGAACAGCACTCGTGTGCCAGGTGTCAGCATCTGCTAAGGCAGCGCTAGCAACTGCAGTTTTGTCCCGTGAAGGAAGCAAGGTGGTGTGCAGAAGGGAGAGCAAACGGTCGACCCCAGGATGGTGGTGCCAGTGAGCACGTCTCGTGCCCCCCAGCGAAGACTGTGTACGGGCTGCCTGCATGGAAGGGGAATAATGTGGGGCAACATCCCTGGGAACAGAACAGGCACGGGAACGTCGCTGAATCAGATTCAACATGGCGAGGGCTGTCAGCCTTGTGTCCATCTTGGGCATGACAGATGCTCTGAGAAGATTGGTAAATCAAAGCAGGGCAGACGTCGTAGCAGGTGATGACACACTAAAATGGTGCCTGGAATTCCTTTAGCCAGCGGATTCCTTCAGGCAAATGGCCGTGTCTCTGTAGTCAGCAGAGTGCATTTGTTAAAGAATCGATTACGACACATTTCCTCACCCAATTAACACCACCTATCTTTGTAACCATAAAACAGGCCATCACTGGCAACTCATGAACTATCTCAGGAGGGCAGTGTAACGTTACTTCTTATTTACTGGTTTGCATCTTTTGGGTTTGGACTACAAACAAATTCGTAATATTTTTTGCCACCCCACGAAATCAGGTTGGAGAGCTTTGTGAGTGTCTTCAGCATTCACCATCAGATGAGACTATCTAATTTTTCAATGCTTAAAGAGAGAGAGCAGATATTCATATATTTATTTACATGTGAATGCGAATGTCTAAAAATCTGGAAAAGATTTCACATTTTCTTTTCCGTTTCTTTTTTTTTAGACCATATTCTTTTCAACCATTTTACACCCAAAAAAATGCCATAAAAACCAGCCTCAAAATCACAGTCTCTAAATAAGCTCCTGTGCACAGTACGCGGATCGTTATTGCTTGTATGTTTCTTTATGTTGCCTTTTAGCAGGTTGGAGATTTTGTCTACTACAGCTGTTTTCTCTCACAGTCTCCACCTAATGTCCCTTTCGCTAACCTTCTTGACATAAGTGAAGGGAAAAGGTTGGGCAACTCTCTAATCTCTTTGGAAATACTTTGACCTTCACATTTCTTAGTAGATAAACCTTTAATCAAACAAATGCCATACTGGTTTTAAGCACTTGATTAAGCCCTCTGATTTTAGACAGCAAAACATTCGAGGTTTTACTGGCATCAAAACTTTTGAGAATTGTTTATCATTATGACCGAGTTAAAAATCATCTTGGCGCTGTAGTTCTGTAGTTGAAATTCTGTACAGCAACTATTTTGGTCTCCCAATGACAGGGATAAAAGCTTCTGGCAAAGCTACAATTGCATGTACCTTCCATTGCCACTTACTCTGAATTAGGCTACAGACTTAATGTAGTACTAGGTATGACATTTTTTCAATAATCACTCGTAGTCATGCTCTTCTTATAGGGACACGACAACGCACTATGTCCTGAGAGAGGGTTTTGTTGAGGCCTTGTCATTTCTTATCTGAGTTGTTGTGTCGTGATTCATGTGGTGGTAGTGGTGGATCTATGAGTTCTGTGCTCGTAAATACAACATTATGCCAAAGTCGGCACATGTCGTAGTGAACGTCAGTTGTAGCCCGGCACTAGCAAAGTATCATTTGGGAAAAAGTTTGCTTGAGTGTGCTACAGAATTAAGACTAATACAACGTGCATAAATAAACTATTTTCTTTCTCTTTTTTTTTTTGTAAATTAATGGAATCTGACGTAAGGGGATAGAACTTCTGTAAACAGCGACACAGATTTTGTTATCCATGATCTCTACGTAGACTTCAACTTATCTAATATTTACTATTTATATGTATTTGAAGTAGGTGGACAGCCACACCACAGCCGAATCAGTGAGGGGACAGCGGGGAATTTATATTACTTTCATATAATGTATGAATCGGGAATTTAGATAAGATTGAGTAAAGGTTTATATGAGTGTTACTCTATTTACCAATGGTCTGTGAGGAGTAACACTTAAATCGACCATTTTAATTGGAAGCAATTGGCGTTTAAGCATCTAAACATTTGTAACCAACAGAGTAGTGTTATATGAGCGGAGTACTAGCTTGCAATGCGAGAGACTGGCATGATGTAGCTTCCCTGCAAAGGAAACCACGTGAAGCAACTGTAGAGACACTTATCCTTTTCCTCTCTTTTTCGCTTTCTTCTAATTCTGTGGTTGGATGCGAGGACCAAAGGATTTTTTCTGAACAGCAGATCTCAGAACAGTGAAGTTTGTTTAATTATAGGAAGGTTGAACAAACTCAGGATTTTCACCAAGGCTGACTCTAGGCTTTTCGCTCCATCTGCTGTTCAGCAGAAGATATTTCCTGCATTATCAAGTGTGAAAAATAAAGACATCAGGGAAAGTATGCTGTTTGGTGTTGGCTTTGTTCGAGAGTTGTTCAATTTCTCTCTATTAGATGTTCTGGATCAGGCTGAGACTGCGTACTTATCGAGACTGTGACTGGGACATCTCTGTGTTCAACTTAGTGCTGTTTCGTGCCGCCTTTAGTTAAGGCGCTAAGAGCAAAAACCAGATGTTTGAGAGAGTAGAGGAAAGTTAGAAAATATTCGAGAGTGCTCAACTAGAGTGGTACCATCACTGGAAGTGCCGTGGCTGGTTGGCTAGGGGCACGGGGCACTTGGTTCCAGTGTTCGCGGGTGCACACAAATGGGAAGTCACTTTGGAGGAGTGAAGCCCAGGAATATGCAACAGAGCCCAGTTCCCAGAGGCTGCCCAAGCTATCACGTCGCTTCTGGGGAGCCTACCCTGCTTTATGTGCTGCGCGGGTTTGGTTGATCTAATATAATCCTTCTACTGCTGACCCGTGGCATAGGATTCCGGGAGAGCATGGAGAGTTAAGCATCAGAAAGCCAAACTGAGAGTGAGTAAATAAGAAAGCCCAGATAAAAGTCAGAGCTGAGTATAAAAAAGACTGATGAGCCAGGATGGTAGCTCAAAAGTGTACAATGGGTAATATCAGAAGAACACGATCGTCCAGGAGAGACCACCCAATTATCTACGAGATTAGCCACTGTGTGTGAGTGTGTGCTACCCAGCAAAACAGCCCTTGTCCCATATTAACACCAGCTGTTGAGTAGGGACTCAGATTGAATACTGTCGAGTCAAGGATGCCTAAACTCTGCCTTCATACTATGTGCCATATGTCAGTCAAGCATTCCTAAAATCCTACTGTGAGGCAGGTAAGGAAAGGGGAGTTCATTCCTATAGGAGTATGAACGTATGCAGGCTTGGGATGAGAGAGAGGACTGTACTCAAAGCAGCTTCCTAAATGGAAGGGTAGGTTCTTTGCACTACGAGGTACAAATACTCATAACACTTCAAAACATGGGGAGAGAACTGCCCAAACTGCACCATCTTCAGCAGCATGCAGCATTTCCAGGTTTCTGTTGGTCACAATCATCAACAGGTGACTCTCTCCTAAGTCCTTGTCTTTTTTGCATGGAGGCAAATTGTGTGGCACTATTTTTGCCAATAAAATTGTGTGTGCAACTATTGCCAACAGCCTTTTGCTAATGCTGTAATAGGGATCAGTAAGGAAAATAATGTTTTTCCATTCAGCTGTCCTTTGGTCCTTTCAAGTTGTTTTGGTTTTTTTTAGCTTTGTACAGGAACAAAACAGAAATATGAATTTTTTTTTTTTTTTTCGAGTACAGCAGCATTTCTCTGTATTAAGTCAGTTGTCAGCAACTTGTACAAACACGACTGCCTCTTTCACACAGAGCATTTTATCCTTATTGCCTAAGGTGCAAATCAGCTGGTTGTATTTGACCTCACCTTACAGTAAGAAGAAAACAAAAAGATATTAATCTGAGCTATACATGTGCTATGAATATGAACGTCAATATCTTGTATAACGCTAATGAGACTTAATTTCAAATTAGTTTAATTAGTTAAAACGCACTATGTAGAAATGTCAAGATATAATGGTATTCTAGCTAGTTGCGTTTATCTGCCTCACAGTATACCCTCAGGGCTCTCCCAGAGAGTCTTTTCACAGATATACGCTCTAAGGCGGCAGATTTGTAAATGGACTCTCAAACCAAAACCCTTTCATCCAAACTTCAGAAAACCTTGTGACTATTGGTTGTTTAGATCAATAAAAGTGTTCCACGTGAGAAATTATTGAGCTCTGTGAGAGATGTGTTGAGCAACACCAAATCTACCAGGAGGAATGTAGAGAAAGTAAAGATTCTCTTATTTCACCTGATGGTTTTTGAAATTCTAGTGTAAAAGTTAGAATAAAAAGTAATTTGTTTTAAAAAGCTGGACTTAAAGAAGGTGACGTGTCTTGTTAGAAAGAAGTCCAGTCACTCGCTGGGACTGGAGATTTGACTCTTCGCCCACTGCCCCATAAGATACACATGTTCAGCTATGTGATTATGAAAGAAAACCACCGTGGTAGGTAGTGAAGAAGAAGGTTGCGGCTGTCTCAAGGATTGAGACAATTACCCTGCACAATTCCACATTCTGGAGGTGCCCCAGACGCGTCCCGAGCATGGCAGGAAGCAAGAGAGCGCAAGCAGTGGTAAGGATATAGTGCTGGGGCGGTGCTGCCTCAGCTCTGGCTCAAACTTGCTCAGCACTGACGGACGCACACAATCAGCCAATTCCAAGGAGGATCTTCCATGGTTCCAAGCTGGGCTTCAATCTTAGATGGCAGTCAGGACAAGGGAAGTAGCCAAAGGCCTGCAACCACTCCTTTTCCATCCAAGCCATGGGAGTGCTTTGGGGTCTGGATATACTCTGCCTGGCATTGATTATTGCCTTCCCATGTTTAAGCACACCAAGGAAGCCATAGAATATTAGGACTAAATATAGGTGATGTGTCTGAACTCGTGATTTCACTGTTCAGTTGTGAGCAAGGAGTTGCTGTGGGGTTGGTTTTGTCCTTTTCCAACGCATTCCTATGCACGCAGGAATTGGGAGAGGCAGGCTTGATGTAGCCTGCTGCAGATCAAACTCACATGCTTAGAATCCAGACAGCCATTTGTTATTGTCATGAATGAAAGGAGCTTTACCTTTTTTCAGATAATCTGTGTAGGTTTTTATTAGACACTGAAATCTTTATTTTTTCTCTAATGCAGTGAATATATAGGTATAAAATCCTCAGCCACTATTATAGTGGTAAATTGTCATAGGTGCTGAGACATCAACGACCTATGTAGGGATTATTTGGCAAACCAAGCTTCGCAAAATCAAATTGGTAAAATTCCCCTGGGGAAGTTAAAAAAAAGATTATTCTTTGGGGTTTTTTTATTTTTGCCTCAGTTTCCTGAAACCGCAGTTGTGTCTGTGTGGTATCACCTTTCCTAAATATCTAATTTCAAGTCGTAATGACACTAGAGATGCTCATAGACATTGTTCTGAAGTGATTTATCCTCTAAACTCACGCTGTCCTTACTGCCTGGCCTTCACATCTGAGCCTAAAAGTATAAATGAACTCAACGGCTTTGATCTGCAAGGTTCAAAACTCAAAGGAGATTTTCCAGGGCTTTGAAGTTGACGCTCTAGAGGGGAACCAATGCAGCTGCGTGCACTATGTTCAGCTGAGGAGGAGTGGAGCTGTCATCATAAACAGCCAAGACTTCACAGTGGTAAAATTCATTTACAGTGTTTGAATGTAGCATTATACATTAGTATTCATTTTTGGTTTTGTCAGAATACCAGAAAAAAAAAAGCTTCTTTTGTCTCTTTGTACTTCAATTTTGTTAATTAAATATTAATTTAATTTGTTATGACAGAATTTTACGAGTTTTTTTTTTTTAAAGTGTCTCCTGTTATCACCTTTCCACTGTTAAGTAAACATTCTGAGAACTGCCTCAGAGAGATTCTTAACCTCTATAGAGCTTTCACTAAATGAAGCAGGCAGGAAAAATTGATGTAGAACTTTCAATAGGGGTTGCAGGAGGTACAAAGTCATCTCATGGCTGAGCACACCTTCACCTGGTAAATCCGCAGGTATCTCTGGATCTGAGAGTATGAGAATACCAGGAGTAGGGAGGTGAGAGCAATAATAGTCACTATGGTGAAGGATTCGCCAGATAATTGGTAACACATTTTTGGTTATTCTGTAAAGAAAAAAAAGTGTTTTCAGTCTTTTAATTTCTGCCTTTCTTCAGTCCTGAGCTGTGGTTTGGACACTTTTTGGGTAAGAAAAGAAATTATGAGTTGAAATCGCTCTCATCTTGTGCCGGACCAAATTAAAATAGAAGCTGTTCGCAGATAAAAGGCTTGTTTAGGTTTATCTTTTCTGTTACATAATGCTCCTGAAGAGCTGCAAAAAACCCCTTTCTGTAATTTCAATGGTTCCTTTTGTTGGGAATCGAAGTAATCATGAGGTGGGGACAATGGCCTGCTGGACTGCTGTTCAAATAAAGACATGGACTTCAATGATGAGCGAGGATTTCCACCCTGCGCTGTCCTGTCAATTGGATGAATAACTAAACGCAAGTCAGCTGGCACATTCATCTTGAATATTATTCAATTTACCCGGACCGGCTTTGTCTCACTCTTGTTCAGCAAGTTAGCTGTTCTTTCCCATTTCCAGCTGGCAAGTTCTCACTTCATGAAATCATAGATTCTTATTCACAGTTCACCCCAGCAATTAAACATGTTTTACCTGGGCTATATTTAGTGATCCCTGTTCCTTATTATGGAACAGTTCCCATTTTTTTTTCACATGCAGTATTTTTCCTAGGCTTTTTTATCCTTCCTTGCCAATTTCTGCTTGCTCACAGGTTACACTATCACAGATCTAATGGATAAATTACACTTCTTTAGTTCCTGCTGCATAAAGATCTGTATTCTTGCCATCAATGTTCCTGCTGGGAGTGGACTGCGACACTTGAACTTGCTTCTGCTCCTGACCTTACTTTGAGGCAGTGTGGGTGCTCAGCACAGAAAAATAGAGATGCTACTTGTTGAAGATCTGTGTGCATCTTCCTGAGCCATTTGAGGACACATGAAAATCTAGGAGGAAGAATATAATTTCTCTCTCTCGGCATTTTCACTCCGCTTATTAGCAGCTTTTGCTTACCTTTTGGTCCCACAGCGTGAGTGAGTTTTCACAACTTTATATTGGCTCACTGGCATTAAGGCTGTTAATGTGCTACACATCTTAACACATCAGTGGACACAGATGTTACCGAAATTAAGGAATCAGCTATTAGTGAGTAGGATGCTTAAGCAATGGTAAATCTTTATAAATCTCATTATAAGCATCTTTCTAGATCATGCAAATTGGATTTTGTTTCTGAAGTTAAACAGGAAAGATGCATCCTAGCATCTTTTAGCCACAACAATTAGACTAGATCTAGCCAGAGGTGAACACCAATATGCCCATAATCCTGTCAGTTTCTCCTGCAGAAAACTAATCCTTTTTAGTTTTTCCTATGTGCTAAATAAATACACTGTAGAGGATTGTAGAATACTTTCTAACATCTTCATGCACTGGAAGTGATTTGAAATTTTCAGTTTCACCTATTTGCAACGCTGAAGTTTAGCTGAGTGCTTATACATACTGAGGAGACCCAAGGAAAGGTTTCCCTCAGCATTTTTCAGGATGTTGATGCTGCTTAGAAACTGGGTCAAGCAATGCAGAACATTGGATGTATAAAGGTATGTTTCCCTTATCAGAAGTTCTAGCTTGTGGCATTTATTTTTTTTAGCAGTGGTCGAAGTCTGGGAAAGACCTGTGTGTGCTAAATACAGTGTTCCTCGACCAGTGTTTGTCACACGAAGCCTATTTTTAGCACAGCTGATAACTGAATGGTTAAGTTGGTGTATATCAATGGATGGAAATTTTAAATTTTGAGCTCCAGTTTCCCCTGGCTTTCTCCAAGTTAACCAATGTCTATATAAATGTTTTGTAGTAGATTTTCATCAGCAAGTCGCATCCGAAACTTATTATGTAATACCACTTTTGAGAAGTAGCAAAAAATAAGCTCAAAACGCCTGCCGTCTAGTTCCTGATTCATCAGCACAACAAAGAAAAGGTGTGGCTAAACATCCAGGATAATTATTACACATGCTGCTAATGTTATAGATACTTTTTTCTAAAGATTTCTATTATCCCACTCTTCTTTTCTGTATGAGTGCTGGCTGGGAAGGAGGAATCCTACAGCAAATATATTTTTTTGTTCTCGCTCCCCAGGTTGTGACTAAGAAAATTAAAACAGGAAGACGCACTATGGGTGATCACTGTGGTTTAAAAGCAGATGCACTGTATTCCTCTGTAAGTCATGAGGAAAACACGACAAGTTAGAAAAAACTTTTAAATATGCTTTTTTATACTCATATCCCTGGACCACTGTTAATTTGGGGATGAATTTGGTGATCTGGGGGAAGCAATTATAGAAGAAAATTTAACTGTGGCAAGTGGCTGAATTATCTTGCTAAAGGTTGAGTTTCTAAAGGGTAGAAGACTTACAGCGTTTTCATTGAATGCAAAAGATAACCTTTTAAGACACACTGCCTCCATGTTTTCAGAAGATAACTAGGCACAGCATTTTTTGGCATAGCAGTGACTAATATTGTTTTAATGTCTTTACACTGGAGAGAGGTACTGGAGTTTGAGTAAAACTCACAGCTAATCTCCAGCTGCAAAGATTAGGTGCCACATGAGGACTGATTCTCTCTCTCCACACGCTGAGGGACAGCTTCATATATTTCGCGCAGCGCGTCCCACGATGTGGCGCGCTATAATATAATATATCGGATGTTAGTAAGGGATGGATACTGTTCCTGACTTGAAATTCACAGAGAAATCAGAGTGTACTGAGCGCACTCTCTCTTTTTGTGCTTCAGCGCGCTACCAATCAGCTCTACAGAAGTTGATATTTTCGTAATTTCTGAGTGAGAGTGTGAGTGAAGTGGTGAGTGTGGATGAGTTCCCTTTGCAGGCAATTCCTCACATCAGCTTGCACTCTTCTCTGTAGTGAATTCAGGAAAGCTTGACCATTCCACTGCAAAAATATAAAAAATTGAGAGGCTGAGGAGATTGCCTCTTCTAAGCTGGCATTCCCCTTCAATAAGTGTTAAGTAAAGATTGATGTTTCACTCCTTGCTCTGGTGATAACCCTGCAAGTTCCTGAATGAAAAAGGCTGAGGCTAGCTTTTTAATTTACTAGTTTAACTTGGAAAGTCCTTTCCAAAAAATGTAACTGACCAGGCTTTTTCACCACGGGGGGGAGGGGGACACGTGGGGGTCACCCCCTAGAGCACTGGCACACCCATGAGAGCCTGGCATTATCACCTGGAGGCCCTCGACGGCCTGGCACAGCCCTGGGCACCCATGAGAGCCTGGACTGGGGCGAGCTCCTGAGTAGCCTGGCGCCCCTGGGGGCACCCCTGAGAGCCCTGTACCTCTGAGAGCCTGGCAAACATGTCATCGCAGCCAATACCTGGGCGACACCTTGGGGACAGCCCTTTATATCATTTTGGGAGGCAATTTGGGGTCCCTCACCTTCTTCCCCCCCCGGCGGGCTCCGGCCCCTCGGGGACATTTCCTCTTTTTGGGGTTGGGGTCGGCGATGCCGCGGAGGCTGGGGGGCACTGGGGGGGCACAAAGGGGGTCAGGGCACCCCAAAACCACCCTGGGCCCCGATTTCTCCCATTCCCCCCCCATTTTTATCCCATTTTCCCCCATTTTTTCCCCAAAATTTCAATTTTTTTTCTCCATTTTTCCCCAAAATTTCTATTTTTCCCCTGTTTTTTCCCCATTTCCCCCTTTTTTGCCCCATTTTTGGTACCCAGGCACTTAACCCAGGTGGGGCTGACCCCATTCCCAGTTCCCCATTTTTTCCCCAAAATTTCAATTTTTTTCCCATTTTTTCCCCATTTTTTCCCCAAATTTCAATTTTTTTCCCTATTTCCCCCTTTTTTGCCCCATTTTAGGTACCCAGGTACTCAGGCACGTGGCCCAGGTGGGGCTGACCCCATTCCCAGTTCCCCATTTTTTCCCCCAAAATTTCAATTTTTTTCCCATTTTTTCTCCATTTTTTCCCCAAAATTTCTATTTTTCCCATGTTTTTTCCCAATTTCCCCCTTTTTCCCCCCATTTGGGTACCCAAGCACTTAACCCAGGTGGGGCTGACCCCATTCCCACTTCCCCATTTTTTCCCCAAAATTTCAATTTTTTTCCCATTTTTTCTCCATTTTTTCCCCAAAATTTCAAATTTTTCTCCATTTGTCCCCAAAATTTCTATTTTTTCCCCTGTTTTTTCCCAATTTCCCCCTTTTCTGCCCCATTTTGGGTACCCAGGTACTCGGGCACATAGCCCAGCTGGGGCTGAACCCGTTCCCACTTCCCCATTGTTTTCCCCCAAAATTTCAATTTTTTTTCCCATTTTTTCCCCAAAATTTCAATTTTTTCCCCCCTTTTTCCCAATTTCCCCCTTTTTGCCCCATTTTGGGTACCCAGGTACTCAGGCACGTGGCCCAGGTGGGGCTGACCCCATTCCCACTTCCCCATTTCCCATTTTTTTCCCAAAATTTCAATTTTTTCTCCATTTTTTCCCCAAAATTTCTATTTTTTTCTCCTGTTTTTTCCCAATTCCCCCCTTTTCTGCCCCATTTTGGTACCCAGGTACTCGGGCACGTGGCCCAGGTGGGGCTGGGGCTGCCGGGTCAGGGATCGCTCCCATTTTTATCCCATTTTTTCCCCCAAAATTTCAATTTTTTCCCATTTTTTCCCCGTTTTTTCCCCAAATTTCGATTTTTTTCCCATTTCTCCCCCATTTTTTCCCAATTTCCCCCTTTTCTGCCCCATTTTGGTACCCAGGTACTCGGGCACGTGGCCCAGCTGGGGCTGGGGCTGCCGGGTCAGGGATCGCTCCCATTTTTTCCCCCAAAATTTCAATTTTTTCCCATTTTTTCCCCGTTTTTTCCCCAAATTTCGATTTTTTCCCCATTTCTCCCCCATTTTTTCCCAATTTCCCCCTTTTCTGCCCCATTTGGGTACCCAGGTACTCGGGCACGTGGCCCAGGTGGGGCTGCACGCTGGCCGGGTGCAGGGGCCGGTCGTGCCTCAGCACCTGCAGGTCCCGGGGATTGTCCTCAAAATACACCTGGAATTCAGCAATTAACACTTAATTAATCGCTAATTAATTGACAATTAATCACTAATCAATAATTAATCAGCCATCCGTTAATTGCAGCAGGGAAATCCCTCCCACAGAGGCGTTAAAATGGCAAAGATTGGGTTAAAACTGAGGGGTGGGGAGAAATGGCAAAGATTGGGTTAAAACTGAGGGGTGGGGAGGAAATCCCAAAA
>NDFG01000316.1:68937-85675 GCA_002167245.1 Sporophila hypoxantha
TCAAACCATGAGAAGGTTCCGTAAAACCTTGAGGAGACCCAGAAAAACCCATGGAGATCCAACCGAACCTCGAGGAGATCCCATCAAACCTCGAGAGGACACCAAAAACCCCAAGGAGATCCCAAAAAACCTCGAGGAGATCCCAAAACCTCATGAGAAGACCCCAAAACCACGAGAAGATCCCACAAAACCGTGAGGAACCCCAAGGAGATCCCATGAACCATGAGGAGACACCAAGAACCCCAAGGAGATCCCATCAAACCCCAAGGAGACCCAAACCGACCACGAGGAACCCCCAGGAGATCCCAGCAAACCTCGAGGAGACCCCAAAAACCCTGTGGAGATCCCACAAGACCATGAGAGGACACCAAAAACCTCAGGGAGATCCCAAAAAACCACGAGAAGGTCCCAAAACCTCATGAGAAGACCCCAAACCCCCAGAAGATCCCATGAACCATGAGGAGATCCCAGAAACCCCACCAAGAGACCCCAAAAACCTTGAGGAGATCCCAAAAACGCCTCATGGAGACCCCAAAAAACCATGAGGAACCCCCAGGAGATCCCATCACACCTTGAGAGGACACCAAAAACCCCAAGGAGATCCCAAAAAACCTCGAGAAGATCCCATGAACCACCAGTAGATGCCATCAAACCCCAAGGAGACCCCAAAAACCCCAAGGAGATCCCATCAAACCATGAGAGGACACCAAAAACCCCACCAAGAGACCCCAAAAACCTCGAGGAGACCTAAACCAACCCTGAGGAACCCCCAGGAGATCCCATCAAACCATGAGAGGACACCAGAAACCCCATGGAGATCCCACCAAACCATGAGGAACCCTCAGGAGATCCCATCAAACCTCGAGGAGATCCCAAAAACCTTGAGAAGACCCCATCAAACCCCACCAGGAAACCCCATCAAACCACGAGGAACCCCCAGGAGATCCCACCAAGCCCCAAGGAGCCCCCGAGGCCTTGTGGAGCCCCAAACGCCACCAGGAGGTCCCACAAACCCCGGGAGGCCCCAAAGGCCACCCTGGTGCCACCCGCTGTGGTGCCAGCGCTGCCGGTGTCACCTCCAGCTCGGTGTCACCGGGAGCTTGGTGTCACCAGCCCTGGTGTCACCTCCTCCTTGGTGCCACCTCCTCCTTGGTGCCACCATCATCGGTGCCACCCTGACCTCGGTGTCACCTCCTCCTTGGTGCCACCTTCATTGGTGTCACCCTGACCTCGGTGTCACCTCCTCCTTGGTGCCACCTTCTTTGGTGCCACCTTCACCTCGGTGTCACCTCCTCAGTGCCACCAGCCCTGGTGCCACCTCCTCCTTGGTGCCACCTTCATCGGTGCCACCTTCACCTTGGTGTCACCTGCTCAGTGCCACCCTCAACTCAGTGTCACCTTGGTGCCACCAACCCTGGTGCCACCTCCACATCAGTGCCACCCTCACCTTGGTGTCATCTTGGTGCCACCCTCACCTCAGTGTCACCTTCCCCTCAGTGTCACCCTCGCCTTGATGTCACCTTGGTGCCACCAACCCTGGTGCCACCCTCACCTCAGTGTCACCTCCTCAGNATCAAACCATGAGAGGACACCAAAAACCCCAAGGAGATCCCATCAAACCACGAGAAGGTCCCATAAAACCACGAGGAACCCCAAGGAGATGCCATCAAACCACGAGAAGACCTCAAAAACCTCGAGGAGATCCCAAAGAACCCCGTGGAGATCCCATAAAGCACCAGAAGGTCCCAAAAACCCCAAGGAGATCCCACAAAACCTCGAGGAGATCCCAAAAACGCCTCATGGAGATCCCAAAAAACCACGAGGAACCCCAAGGAGATCCCATCAAACCTTGAGAAGATCCCAAAGAACCCCAAGGAGATCCCACAAAACCACGAGAAGGTCCCAGAAAGCCCAAGGAAACCCCATCAAGCCACGAGGAACCCCCAGGAGATCCCATGAACTACGAGGAGATCCCACAAAACCCCATGGAGATCCCATCAAACCTCGAGGAGATCCCAAAAAACCTCGAGGAAACCCAAACCAACCACGAGGAACCTCAAGGAGATCCCATCAACCCATGAGGAGACCCCAAAACCTCATGAGAAGGCCCCAAACCCCCAGGAGATCCCACAAAACCATGAGAAGGTCCCAAAAAAGCCCAAGGAGACCGCAAAAGCCGTGAGGAACCCCAGGGAGATCCCATCAACCATGAGGAGACACCAGAAACCACAAGAAGGTCCAATAAAACCCCCAGGAGATCCCATCAAACCACGAGAAGTCCCCATGAACCTCAAGGAGATCCCATCAAACCTTGAGAAGGTCCCGTAAAACCTCTAGAAGATCCCAAAAACCCCATGGAGATCCCATCAAACCACCAGAAGGTCCCAAAAACGCCAAGGAAACCGCATCAGACCATGAGGAACCCCAAGGAGATCCCATCAAACCCCAAGGAGACCCCATCAAACCTCGAGAAGTGCCCGTGAACCACCAGGAGATCCCATCAAACCATGAGAGGACACCAGAAACCCCGTGGAGATCCCACAAAACCACGAGAAGGTCCCATCAAACCATGAAGAACCCCCAGGAGATCCCATCAAACCAGGAGAGGACACCAAAAAACCCCAAGGAGACCCCAAAAAACCTTGAGGAACCTCAAGGAGATCCCATCAAACCTCGAGGAGATCCAATAAAACCCCGTGGAGATCCCACAAAACCTTGAGGAGATCCCAAAAACGCCTCATGGACACCCCAAAAAACCACGAGGAACCCCTAGGAGATCCCATGAACCATGAGGAGACACCAGAAACCCCCAGGAGATCCAATAAAGCCCCAAGGAGACCCAAACTGACCACGAGGAACCCCAAGGAGATCCCACAAAACCTCGAGAAGTGCCCATGAACCACCAGGAGATCCCATCAAACCACAAGAGGACACCAAAAACCTCAAGGAGATCCCATCCAACCATGAGGAACCCCCAGGAGATCCCATCAAACCATGAGAGGACACCAAAAACCCCAAGGAGATCCCACCAAACCACGAGAAGGTCCCATCAAACCACGAGGAACCCCAAGGAGATGCCATCAAACCACGAGAAGACCTCAAAAACCTCGAGGAGATCCCAAAAACCCCGTGGAGATCCCATAGAGCACCAGAAGGTCCCAAAAACCCCGAGGAGATCCCAAAAAACCTTGAGGAGATCACAAAAGCCCCAAGGAAACCCAAACCAACCACGAGGAACCCCAAGGAGATCCCATCAAACCTCGAGGAGATCCCATCAAACCCCACCAGGAAACTCCATCAAACCGTGAGGAACCCCAAGGAGATCCCATCAAACCCCAAGAAGATCCCAAAACCTCATGAGAAGACCCCAAAACCACGAGAAGATCCCACAAAACCCCGAGGAACCCCCAGGAGATCCCATGACCCACGAGAGGACACCAAAAACCTCAAGGAGATCCCACCAAACCACGAGAAGATCCAATCAAACCCCAAGGAGATCCCATCAAACCTCGAGAAGTGCCCGTGAACCCCCAGGAGATCCCACCAAACCACGAGAAGATCCAATCAAACCCCGTGGAGATCCCACCAAACCGTGAGGAACCCCAAGGAGATCCCGTCAAACCATGAGAAGGTTCCGTAAAACCTCGAGGAGACCCAGAAAACCCATGGAGATCCAACCGAACCTCGAGGAGATCCCATCAAACCTCGAGAAGGTCCCAAAAACCCCAAGGAGATCCCAAAAAACGTTGAGGAGATCCCAAAAGCTCCAAGGAGACCCAAACCAACCACGAGGAACCCCAAGGAGATCCCACCAAACCTTGAGAAGATCCAATAAAACCCCAAGGAGATCCCAAAAAATCCCAAGGAGATCCCATCAAACCGTGAGGAACCCCAAGGAGATCCCATGAACCATGAGGAGACACCAGAAACCCCAAGGAGATCCCATCAAACCCCACCAGGAGACCCCAAAAAACCACGAGGAACCCCCAGGAGATCCCATCAAACCTCGAGAAGTGCCCGTGAACCACCAGGAGACCCCATCAAACCAGGAGAGGACACCAAAAACCCCAAGGAGATCCCATCAAACCCCGAGGAGACCCCAAAAAACCCCGTGGAGATCCCACAAGACCACGAGAGGACACCAAAAACCCCAAGGAGATCCCACCAAACCACAAGAAGATCCAATCAAACCCCCCGGAGATCCCATCAAACCGTGAGGAACCCCAAGGAGATCCCGTCAAACCATGAGAAGGTTCCGTAAAACCTTGAGGAGACCCAGAAACCCCATGGAGATCCAACCGANGGGAGGGGACAGGGATGGGGAGGGGACAGGGACAGGGACAGGGAGGGGACGGTGACAGGGACAGGAAGGGGACTGTGATAGGGACAGTGACAAGGAGGGCACAGGGAGGGGACAGGGATGGGGACAGGGACAGGGACAGGGACAGGGACAGGCAGGGGACAGTGATGGGGAGGGGATGGTGCCGCTTTGGGGACAGGGACGGGGACAGTGACGGTGGGAGACAGGGATGGGGGGACAGGAGGGGACAGGGACAAGGAGGGGACGGGGAGGGGAAGGGACAGGGAGGGGACAGTGACAGGGGGAGACAGTTATGGGAGGGACAGGGAGGGGACACTGACAGTGACAGTGACAGGGAGGGGACAGGGATGGGGAGGGGATGGCGCCGCTTTGGGGACAGGGATGGAGAGGGGACAGGGAGGGGACGGTGACAGGGACAGGGACATCGAGGTGACAGGGACAGGGAGGAGACAGGGATGGAGACAAGGACAGGGACAGGGATGGAGAGGGGACAGGGAGGGGACAGTGACAGTGACAGGGACAAGGAGGGGACAGGGACAGGGATGGAGAGGGGACAGGGAGGGGGAAGGGGGTTGGACAGTGACAGTGACAGGGTGGGGACAGAGACGAGGACAGGGAGGGGACAGGGATGGGGAAGGGACAGTGACAGTGACAGTGACAGGGAGGGGACAGGGACAGGAAGGAGATGGCGCCACTTTGGGGACAGGGGGGTGACACAGAGAGGGAGGGGACAGGGAGGTGACAGTGACAGTGACAGCGCCAGTGCCAGGGAGGGGACAGGGAGGGGACAATGACAGTGACAGTGACAGGGACAGGGTGGGGACAAGGAGGGGACAGGGACAGGGTGGGGACAAGAAGGGGACAGGGCCATGGCGCCGCCGAGCTTCATCCCGCTGCTCGGTGAGCCTCCTCTCCCTCCTCCTTTCTCCTTTTTCCCAAATTTTCCCATTTTTCCCCCATTTCCTGCCCTTCCTCCCCGCTCCTCCTCCTCCTCCTCTTCCTCCCCAGCCCGTTTTTCCCAAATTCCCTTTTTTTCCCCCATTTCTGGGTTGGTTTTCTCAACTCTTCCTCTTCCTCCTCCTCCTCCTCTTCCTCCTCTCTCCCATTTTCCCAATTTTTCCCTTTTCCTCCCCAATTCCCATCCCCGTTATCCCAACTCTTCCTCCTCCTCTTCCTCCCCAGCCCGTTTTTCCCAAATTTCCATTTTTTCTCCCCATTTCTGGCCTCCTCCTCCTCCTCTTCCTCTCCCTCCCCTCTCCCATTTTTCCCAATTTTTCCCATTTTTTCCCAATTTTTCCCATTTTTCCCAATTTTTCCCAATTTTTCCCAATTTTCCCCTTTTTCTCCCCAATTTCCATCCCCGTTATCCCGACTCTTCCTCCTCCTCTTCCTCCCCACCCCATTTTTCCCAATTTTTCCCTTTTTNAACCTCGAGGAGATCCCATCAAACCTCGAGGAGATCCCATCAAACCTCGAGGAGTGCCCGTGAAGCACCAGGAGATCCCATCAAACCAGGAGAGGACACCAAAAACCCCAAGGAGATCCCAAAAAACCCCAAGGAGATCCCACCAAACCACGAGAAGATCCCACAAAACCGTGAGGAACCCCAAGGAGATCCCATGAACCATGAGGAGACACCAGAAACCCCGTGGAGATCCCACCAAACCACGAGAAGGTCCCATAAAACCACGAGGAACCCCAAGGAGATGCCATCAAACCACGACAAGACCTCAAAAACCTCGAGGAGATCCCAAAAAACCCCGTGGAGATCCCATAAAGCACCAGGAGGTCCCAAAAAGCCCAAGGAGATCCCATCAAACCCCAAGGAGATCCCATCAAACCTCGAGGAGATCCCATCAAACCCCAAGGAGATCCCATCAAACCTCGAGAAGTGCCCGTGAAGCACCAGGAGATCCCATCAAACCATGAGAGGACACCAAAAACCCCGAGGAGATCCCACCAAACCACGAGAAGATCCCATCAAACCACGAGGAACCCCGAGGAGATTCCATCAAACCCCACCAGGAGACCCAAACCAACCACAAGGAACCCTCAAGGAGATCCCATCAAACCTTGAGGAGATCCCAAAAACGCCTCATGGAGATCCCATCAAACCACGAGGAACCACCAGGAGATCCCATCAAACCTTGAGAGGACACCAAAAGCCCCAAGGAGACACAAACCAACCATGAGGAACCCCAAGGAGATCCCATCAAACCATGAGAAGGTCTCAAAAACCCCACCAAGAGACCCAAAAACCTCGAGGAGATCCCATCAAACCCCACCAGGAGACCCCAAAGCAACCATGAGGAACTCCCAGGAGAACCCATCAAACCACGAGAAGACCCCAACAACGCCTCATGGAGACCCCACCAAACCATGAGGAACTCCCAGGAGAACCCATCAAACCACGAGAAGACCCCAAAAACCCCGTGGAGATCCCACAGGACCATGTGAGGACACCAAAAAACCCCAAGGAGATCCCAAAAAACCACGAGGAACCCCCAGGAGATCCCATCAAACCATGAGAGGACACCAAAAACCCCAGGGAGATCCCAAAAAACCTTGAGGAGATCCCATCCAACCCCACCAGGAGATGCCATCAAACCACGAGAAACCCCGAGGAGATCCCAAAAAACCCCCAGGAGACCCAAAGCAACCATGAGGAACCCCAAGGAGATCCCATCAAACCTGGAGAAGATCCCAGAAACCCTGGGGAGATCTCACCAAACCACGAGAAGGTCCCATAAAACCACGAGGAACCCCAAGGAGATCCCATCAAACCACGAGAAGACCTCAAAAACCTCGAGGAGATCCCAAAAAACCCCGTGGAGATCCCATAGAGCACCAGAAGGTCCCAGAAACCCCAAGGAGATCCCACAAAACCACGAGAAGTGCCCGTGAACCACCAGGAGATCCCATCAAACCACGAGAGGACACCAAGAACCCCAAGGAGATCCCACCAAACCACGAGAAGATCCCATAAAACCCCGTGGAGATCCCACCAAACCGTGAGGAACCCCAAGGAGATCCCGTCAAACCATGAGAAGGTTCCGTAAAACCTTGAGGAGACCCAGAAACCCCATGGAGATCAACCTGAACTCGAGGGATCCATCAACACCTCGAGGAGATCCCATCACAACCTCGAGGAGATCCCACCAACCTCGAGAAGGTCCATAAAACACGAGGAACCCCCAGGAGATCCCTCAAACCACGAGGAAGAACCTCAAAAACCTCGAGAGATATAAAAAACCCCGTGAGATCCCCATAAAGCACCAAAGGCTCCCAGAAACCCAAGGGATCCCATCAAACCTCGAGAGATCCACAAACCACGAGGAGAGCCATCAAACCCAGTGGAGATCCCACGCAAACCGTGAGGAACCCCAGGAGATCCCATGAACATAGTAGGAGACACCAGAAACCAAGGAGAAATCAGATGATCCAGGCCAACAGATATCGTGTGCGCTCTTCCTTCGCTTTGCACTTTGGGTGGGGCGCCTGGCCTCTTGTAAATACCGTAGTGTGAACAAGCTAACAGCATAGTAAACTGAAACAGTTCAAAACAAAGTCTTCCCTACGAGCTGAACTGTTTTTCCAGCTGGCAGGCTACTAAAATAGTTGTTAGTGTTAAGAAGCATTTACAGCTTAATGTGTTTGATGGGTAAGGAGAAGCACAAACGCTCCCCCAACACACCCAGCCTCCAAAGAAAACCCACAACAAAAAGGCCGAAGAATCTCCTGTTTCGCACATAGGGCATGCCTGTAAATAAATATCATACCCGAGCAGCTCGGACCCCCGAATGACCAGGACATAAGCCATGTGTGGGATGCAGCACGAGAGATGGCATAACGCACACCTGGAAGTATTGAGTACCATCTTTAGAACAGGGAACAATGGACCCAATCTAATGGGAAAGCAGTAACTGACGCCTTTGACTCTCGTGCAACTATTCAGGACAACCCGGTTCACACACAGCTACAGCTCATACTCACAAAAGCTGCTTAATTAGTAACAAACACGCTCACACGCACGGGAAACTGAGACCAATGGGAAAAAAATAAATTTAAACATACATCTCCCACAAAACAAACAAACATAAAACTAATCCGCACTCACATCATAAAACAGGCCCAAATTACCGCACTAGTGCAAATGGAGAGTAGGCATGCACAGCAACGCGACTGAACCAGGCCAATTTATTTTTCTATGCACTCTACTCACATCAGGAAAGGCTTTGGCAGAAGCAAGATTTATATAAGCTGGAACCCATCAATATAAAGAACACTAATTAAAAATAAAAATAAAACCCACCAGGGAAGACCCCAAAAACCACCAAGAACTCGAAGAGATCCATAAACACGAGGAAGAACACCAAAAAACCGAGGAGATCCACAAACACGAGATGATCCATGAAAGCACCAGGATCTCATCAACACGAGAAGGACCCCAAAACCCCCAGGAGATCCACCAAACCAGGGGGAGAAGATCCAATAACCCCGTGGAGAATCCCACAAAGCGTGAGGACACCCCAGGAGGATCCCGTCAACATGAGAAGGTCCGTAAAACCTCGAGGGACCCAAAAACCCCATGGAGATCCCAACGAACTCGAGGAGAATCCCATCAAACTCGAGGAGATCCCATCAAACCTCGAGGAGACCATCTAAACTCGAGGAGTGCCGTGAAGCACAGGAGATCCATCACCATGAGGAAGGAGACAAAAAACCCAAGGAGAATCTCAAAAAACCTCGAGAGATCCCAAACAACCCCGTGGAAGATCATAAAGCCCAGAAGATCCAGAAACCCAAGAGATCCCTCAACACAAGAGATCCCAAGAACCCAAGGAGATCCACCAAATGTGAGGAACCCAAGGAGATATGAACATGAGGAGACACCAGAAACCCAAGGAGATCCCATCAAACCTCGGAGAAAACCCAAAACTCGAGGCAGATCAAAAAAGCCTCATGCGAGACCCCCATCAAACCACGAGGAACCCCAGGAGATCCCAATCAAACCTCGAGAAATCAATCAAACCCCGTGGAGATCCACCAAACGGTGAGGAACCCCAAGGAATCCCGTCAAACCTCGATGAAGTGCCATGAAGCACCAGCGATCTCCCACCAAACCACGAGAGACACCAAGAAACCCCAAGGGATCCAAAAAACTCGAGGAGATCCCATGAATCCACCAGTAGATGCCATCAAACCCCAAGGAGACCCCAAAAACCCCCAGGAGATCCCATCAAACCAGGAGAGGACACCAAAAACCCCACCAAGAGACCCCAAAAACCTTGAGGAGATCCCAAAAATGCCTCATGGAGACCTCATGACACCACGAGGAACCCCAAGGAGATCCCATCAAACCACGAGAAGATCCCATAAAACCCCATGGAGGTCCCAAAAAGCCCAAGGAGACCCCAAAAAACCACGAGGAACCCCAAGGAGATCCCATGAACCGTAAGGAGACACCAAAAACCCCAAGGAGATCCCAAAAAACCTTGAGAAGGTCCCAAAAACCCCGAGGAGACCCCATAAAGCACCAGGAGATCCCATCAAACCTCGAGGAGACCCCAAAAACCCTGTGGAGATCCCAGAAAACCTCAAGGAGATCCCAAAAAACCCACCAAGAGACCCCAAAAACCTTGATGAGATCCCAAAAACGCCTCATGGAGACCCCAAAAAACCACGAGGAACCCCCAGGAGATCCCATCAAACCCCACCAAGAGATCCCATCAAACCACGAGGAACCCCAAGGAGATCCCAAAAAACCAAGAGAAAGTCCCAAAAACCCCTAGGAGATCCCATCAAACCACGAGAAGACCCCAAACCCTCATGAGAAGGCCCCAAACCCCCAGGAGATCCCACAAAACCCCGAGGAGACCCCAAAAAGCCCCCAAAAGCCCCAAGGAGACCCAAACCAACCATGAGGAACCTCAAGGAGATCCCATCACACCTTGAGAAGATCCCAAAAACCCTGTGGAGATCCCATAAAGCCCAAGGAGACCCCAAAAAACCACCAGGAGATCCCAAAAACGCCTCATGGAGACCCCAAAAAAACCACGAGGAACCCCAAGGAGATCCCATCAAACCTCGAGAAGTCCCCATGAACCACCAGGAGATCCCATCAGACCATGAGAGGACACCAAAAACCTCGAGGAGATCCCAAAAAACCCTGAGGAGATCCCATAAAGCACCAGAAGATCCCAAAAACCCCAAGGAGATCCCACAAACCTCGAGAAGGTCCCATCAAACCACGAGGAACCTCAAGGAGATCCCATCAAACCACGAGAGGACACCAAAAACCCCAAGGAGATCCCACCAAACCACGAGAAGATCCAATAAAACCCCGTGGAGATCCCACCAAACCACGAGAAGGTCCCATCAAACCATGAAGAACCCCCAGGAGATCCCATCAAACCAGGAGAGGACACCAGAAACCCCACCAAGAGACCCCAAAAACCTCGAGGAGATCCCAAAAATGCCTCATGGAGACCTCATGACACCACGAGGAACCCCAAGGAGATCCCATCAAACCTGGAGAAGGTCCCAAAAACCCCAAGGAGACCCCAAAAAACCTTGAGGAGACCCAAACCGACCCTGAGGAACCCCCAGGAGATCCCACCAAACCACCAGGAGGTCCCACAAACCCCGGGAGGCCCCAAAGGCCACCCTGGTGCCACCCGCCGGGTGCCAGCGCTCGGGTGTCACTCCACCTCGGTGTACGGAGCTTGGTGCACCGCCCTGGTGGCCACTCCTCCTTGTGCCTCTCACTTACGGTTGGGCAGCCTGCTCAGTGCGCACCCTCACGCCTTGGGTCACCTTCATTTGGTGGCCACCTCTCTCAGTGCCACCAACCATCCGTGCCACTGGATCGTGGCCACCCTCTTTTTGGTGCCTACCTGCATGTTCAGTGGCAGCTCAGCGTCAGTGTCATCCGTCAGTGCCACCAGCCCTGGT
Source organism: Sporophila hypoxantha (assembly GCA_002167245.1). Taxonomy (NCBI): domain Eukaryota; kingdom Metazoa; phylum Chordata; class Aves; order Passeriformes; family Thraupidae; genus Sporophila; species Sporophila hypoxantha. Next base: position 80,213 of record NDFG01000316.1, read on the forward strand.
GTCACCTGCCTCCTTGGGCGACATCATTGGGGCCACCTCATGCTTGGTGTACTTGGTGTCACAAACCGCTGGTGCCACATTCACCTCGGTGTCAGCGCATCCTCCTCAGTGTCACCAGCCTGGTGCCAACCTCTCCTCAAGTGCGCTACACCATTCGGTGTCACCTTGATCTTGGTGGCCACCTTGTCTTGTGGCACTCCTCAGTGTCACAACCCTGGTGTCACCTCACTGTGGTGTCACTTTCCTCAGTGTCACCGACACCTTGTGCACCCTCCTTGGTGCCACCTCAGCCTGCGGTGTACCTTGATCTGGTGTGCCACCCTTGTCTTGGTGCACCTCCTCAGTGTCACAACGGCCTGGTGTCACACCTCACTGTGGTGCACTTGCTCCTCAGTGTCACCAACTCCTGGTGTTAACACCTCCTTGGTGCACCCTCGGCCTGCGGTGCCCCATCAGTGTCACCCTCCTTGGTGCACTTTCTCCTCGCGTGCCAGCCTTGGCGCTGCAGTGTCACCAACGCTCGGTGTCACGCCTGACGCTTGGTGCCACCTTGAATTCTCGGTGGCACCTCCTCAGTGTCACGAGCGCTCAGTGGCCACCCTCATCTTGGTGTCAGCCTTCAGTGTCCCTTGTGTCCCAACCTCCAGTGCCACCTCACCTTGGTGTCACCCGACTCTTGTGTGCACCGTCAGTGTCAACCTGGTGTCACCAACCTGCGGTGCCACCTCCGCTGGTGGCGACCCTCAAGTCCTCGGTGCCACCTTGATCTTGGCGTGACCGTCATCGGTGCCCCTCACACCTTGTGGTTCATCTTGTGCCTCAGTGCACCAGCCCTGGCTGTCACACTTCTCTCAGTGTCAGCCTTCTCAGTGTCACCTCACCTTGGTGCACCTTGATGCTCGTGGCAGCCTCCATCAGTGTCACAAACCCTGGTGTGAGGCCTTTGGTCCTTATGCTGCCAACTGGTGCCACCCTCACTTGATGTCACATGGTGGGGGCCAAGCCGAAGCGCTTGGTGCGCTAACCTCACCTTGTGCCACCTCGTTGGTGCACCCTCTCCTCGGTGTCAGCCGTTCCCCTCGTGTCACCAAACGCGTCGGTGCCACTCACCGCTAGTGCACCTTCTCAGTGTCACCTTCACCGCCTTGGTGGGCCACCGCTCGACGCTTGGTGGCCACTTCCTCAGTGTCAGCAACGTTGTGCCGACCTCCATAGGTGTCACCCCCTCCTTGTGGCCAACTTTCTCCTCCGTGCCACCTTGGCCTCAGTGTCACCAACCCTGGTGGTCAACCCTGAGCCTGGTGGCCACCCCTGACCTGGTGTTCACTGCAGTGTCACGCTTGGTGTCACCAACCTCGGTGCGCAGCCCTCCGCTTGGTGCCACCACGATTGCTGTCACCTCCACCTCGGTGTCACGTCCTCAGTGTCACCAGCCTCAGTGCCACCCTCACCTCGATGTCACCTCCTCGGTGTCACCAACCTCAGTGTCACCTCTTCCTTGGTGCCACCTTCATCGGTGCCACCCTGACCTCGGTGTCACCTCCTCAGTGCCACCCTCACCTCGGTGTCACCTTCCCCTCAGTGTCACCAACCTCGGTGCCACCCTCACCTTGATGTCACTTTGGTGCCACCAACCCTGGCGCCACCTCCTGCTTGGTGCCACCTTCATTGGTGCCACCCTCGGCTTTGCGTCACCTTCCGCTCAGTGTCACCAACCCTGGTGCCACCCTCACCTCAAGGTCACCTCCTTGGTGCCACCCTCACCAGTGTCACCCTCACCTCGGTGTCACCTTGGTGCCACCAACCCTGGTGCCACTCTCACCTTGGTGCCACTATCATTGGTGCCACCCTCACCTTGGTGTCACCTTCTCAGTGTCATCTCCTCCTCGGTGTCACCTTCTCCTCGGTGCCACCGTCATCAGCGCCACCCTGACCTCGGTGTCACCTCCTCAGGGTCACCAACCTCAGTGCCACCCTCACCTTGGTGTCACTTTGGTGCCACCTTCATTGGTGCCACCCTCACCTTGGTGTCACCTTCTCAGTGCCACCCTCACCTCGGTGTCACTTTGGTGCCACCAACCCTGGCGCCACCTCCTCCTTGGTGCCACCTCCATTGGTGCCACCTTCACCTCGGTGTCACCTCCTCATTGTCACCAACCCTGGTGCCACCTCCTTCTTGGTGCCACCATCATTGGTGTCACCCTTGCTTTGGTGTCACCTGCTCAGTGCCACCCTCACCTTGATGTCACCTTGGTGTCCCCAGCCCTGGTGCCACCTCCACGTCAGTGCCAGCCTCACCTCGGTGTCACCTGCTCGGTGCCACCACCATCGGTGCCACCTTGATCGTGGTGTCACCAGCCCTGGTGTCACCTTCACCTTGGTGTCACCTTGATCTTGGTGCCACCATCATTGGTGCCACCCTGACCTCGGTGTCACCTCCCCAGTGTCACCAACCTCAGTGTCACCCTCATCTTAATGTCACCTGGGTGCCACCCTCACCTTGGTGTCACCTTGGTGCCACCAACCCTGGTGCCACCCTCACCTCGGTGTCACCTTGATCTTGGTGCCACCCTCGTCTTGGTGTCACCTCCTCAGTGTCACCTTCACCTCGGTGCCACCTCCATCGGTGTCACCCCTTCCTTGGTGCCACTTTCTCCTCCGTGCCACCTCGGCCTCAGTGTCACCAACCCTGGTGTCACCCTGACCTTGGTGCCACCTTGATCTCGGTGGCACCTCCTCAGTGTCACCAGCCTCGGTGCCACCCTCACCTTGGTGTCACCCTGACCTTGGTGTCACCTCAGTGTCACCTTGGTGTCACCAACCTCGGTGCCACCCTCACTTTGGTTGCCACCACAGTCTGCTAGTGCACCTCCACCTCGCGGGTGTTCACGTCCTCAGGGTGTCACCAACCTCGGTGCCACCCTTGCCATTGATGGGCAACTCCTGCCAGGGGTGCACCCAACCTTGGTGCCATCCACACCTTTGGTTGGGGTGTCGGCTCCTCCTCAGTGTCACCAGAACCCTGGGTGTCACCTTTTCCTCTGTTGCTGCCAAACCCTGGATGTGCCACCTCATTTCTAGAGTGTCACCTCCTCCAGTGCCGACACAGCCTTGGTGTTGCTATGCCTCCTCCTCTCGCAGTTGCCACGCCTCACCTCGGGGTGTCCACTTGGTGCCACCAGACCCGGGTGTGCCAACCCTCACCTCGAGTGCCACCACCATTTCGAGGTGCCACCGTTGGTCATTGCTGTCACCAACTGTGTGTCCAACCTTACACCCTCGGTGTCACCTCGATTTGGTTGCCACCCTCGTCTTTGGTTGTGGCACCTCGTTGGGTGTCACCAAACCCATAAGGTAGTCACTCTCACTGTGGGAGCGATCCCACTTCTCATACTCCTCAGTGTCACAACCTTGTGCCACTCCTGTGGTGCCACCCCTCGTCGGTGTCACCTCCATCCCGTTCACCCCTCCTTATCGGTGCCACTCTGTGTCGTCCATGCACCTTTGGCCTCAGTGTCACCAACCCTGGTGTACACCCTCACCATTGCTGCCACCTTCGATCTCCCAGGTGGCACCTCCTCAGGTGATAACAACCTGCTCAGTGCCAGCCCTCACTCTTTGTGCCACCCTGACTTCCTCCCCGATATTCTTTGGTGTTGTAATTTGTTGTCCCATTATTACGATAGAGGGTCGGGGATTAATATCATTTGCAATCAGATTATGGTGTCACCTCAGCTGTCACCTTGGTGTCACCCAAACCTGGTGCCACCCTCACCTTTTGGTGCCACCCTGACACTTGGTGTTCACCTCAGTGTCACTTGGTGTCACTAACTCGGTGCCACCCTCACCTTGGTTGCCACGCACGTTGCTGGTCACTCCACTCGTGGTTCACGTCCTCAGTGTCACAACCTTCGGTGCCAACCCTCGCCTTGATGCACTTGGTGTCACAGACCGTTAGGTTGCCGACTCCCACCTTCAGGTGGCAGCGTCCTCAGTGTCACCAACCCTGGTGTCACCTTGTCCTCTGTGCTGCCAACCCTGGTGCCAGCCTCATTTCAGTGTCACCTTCTCAGTGTCACCAACCTTGGTGCCACCTCCTGCTCAGTGCCACCCTCACCTTGATGTCACCTTGGTGTCCCCAGCCCTGGTGTCATTCTCACCTTGGTGCCACCTTCCCCTCAGTGTCACCCACCCTGGTGCCACCCTCACCTTGGTGTCACCTTGATCTTGGTGCCACCCTCACCTTGGTGGCACCTCCTTGGTGTCACCAACCCTGGTGTCACTCTCACTGTGGTGCCACCTTGGCCTCAGTGTCACCAACCTCGGTGTCACCCTCACCCTGGTGTCACCTTGGTGTCACCAACCCTGGTGTCACTTTCACCTTGGTGCCACCCTCACCTTGATGTCACCTTGGTGTCACCAACCCTGGCGCCACCTCCTCCTTGGTGCCACCTTCATTGGTGCCACCCTCGCCTCGGTGGCATCTCCTCAGTGTCACCAACCTTGGTGCCACCTCCTCCTTGGTGCCACCATCATCGGTGTCACCCTCGCTTTGGTGTCACCTGCTCAGTGTCACCAACCTCAGTGCCACCCTCACCTCGGTGTCACCTCCTCTTTGGTGCCACCTTCATCAGTGCCACCCCCTCCTTGGTGCCACCCTCATGTTGGTGTCACCAACCCCGGTGTCACCCTGACCTCGGTGCCACCTTGATCTTGGCGTCACCTTCATCGGTGCCACCTTCACCTCAGTGTCACCTGCTCAGTGCCACCAGCCCTGGTGTCACTCTCACCTTGGCGTCACCTTGGTGCCACCTTCATCGGTGCCACCCTCACCTCGGTGCCACCTTCTCCTCAGTGTCCCCCACCCTGGTGTCACTCTCACCTTGGCATCACCTCGGTGCCACCTTCATTGGTGCCACCTTCACCTCGGTGTCACCTCCTCAGTGTCCCCAACCCTGGTGTCACCTTGGTGCCACCAACTCTGGTGTCACCCTCACCTTGGTGCCACTCTCATTGGTGTCACCAAGCTCAGTGTCACCCTCACCTTGGTGTCACTTTGGTGCCACCTTCATTGGTGCCACCCTCACCTCGGTGTCACCTCCTCAGTGTCACCCTCACCTTGGTGTCACCTTGGTGCCACCAACCCTGGTGTCACCCTCACCTCGGTGTCACCTCCTCAGGGTCACCAACCCTGGTGTCACCTTGGTGTCACCAACCTCAGTGCCACCCTCCCCTCAGTGTCACCTCCCCAGTGTCCCCAGCCCCGGTGCCACCCTCACCTTGGTGCCACCATCATTGGTGTCACCCTCGTCAACCCTCCCCTCGGTGCCACCTGCTGCAGTGTCCCAGCCCCGCTGCCCCCCATGTCCCTCCCTCCCCTCCCCCCGTCCACCTAGCCGGAATGTCCCCAAGTGTCGGCAAGAGCCACCCCCGGGGGCCGTGACGTCACGTCGCGGTGTCGCA
>NDFG01000316.1:128943-139014 GCA_002167245.1 Sporophila hypoxantha
TCATGTTGGGTCATGTTGGGTTTTGGTTGGGTGGTGGGTCATGGTGGGTCATGGTTGGTTGGGTTGAGTTTGGTGGCGTGTGGTTGGTGTCAAGGTTGGGTTTGGTTGCGGTCATGGTTTGAGTTTAGTGAGTTTTAGTTTGGGTTTGGTTGGTTTCGGTTCGGCTTTGTTGGCTTTGGTTTTGGCTTTGGTTGGCTTTGGTTGTGGTTATGTTGGGGGTTTGCCGTATGCGGTTGGTCTCCATGGTTGGGTTTGGTTGGGTTCAAGGTTGGCTGTTAGGTAATGGTTGGGTTTGGGTGGGTTGGGATGGTTTGGGCTTGGTTGGCGCTTGTTTGAGGTCGAATGGTGGTTTGTTGGATGTTGGTGAGTTTTTAGTTGGGTGTTGGTTGGGTTCAAGATTGGGTTGGGTGGGTTTGGTTGGTTCATGGTTGAGTTGCGGTTGGGTCATGGTTGGTTTGGGTGGGTTGGGTTGTTGTTTGGTCATGGTTGCGTTTAGTTGGGTTTGGTTGGTTTGGGTTGGTTTGTTGGGTCATGGTTGGGTTGGTTTGGGTTCTTGGTTGGTTAGTTGGGTTGGGTTGGTATGGTTGAGTTTTGGGTTGAGAGTTGGGTTGGGTTGGCGTTTGTTGGGTCATGGTGGGTTGCGTTGGGTCAAGCGTTGCGGTTACGGTTGGGTTGGTTGGTCATGGTGAGTTATGGTTTGGTTGGGTTGCCGTTTGATCACGCGTTGGGTTTTTGTTGGGCTTTAGGTTGAGTTTGCTCCCATTCACGACCCCCAAATCTCCTCCTGAATTTGTCCAAAATTGACGATTTCAATTTTTCCCATTTCCTCCAAAACATTTGCCATTTCCAGCAGCCACTTTTGGGCCTTTTTGACCCAAACCCAACCCAGAACCTCCCCCGGCTTTCGGGCACCTCCAGGACCATCCATGGGTCCAAGAAATTCCTAAAGTCACCAAAAATTCAGAATTCTGAGAAGATTTGGGGAGGTTCTTCTCCATACCTCTCCATCCCCACCTCCAAAAAATTGAAATTTTGGGCCATTTTGGGGCCATTTTTGGGCTTTTTTTGACCCAATCCGAGCCCAACCCAACCAAGGTCATGGTGGCACCTCCCATGACCAACAAAAAATCAGGATTTTGGTAAAAAATCAAAATCTTCTCCATCTTCTCCATTTTCTCCATTCCCACCTCCAAAACTTGAATTTTTTGGGGCCATTTTTGGGCTTTTTTCACCCAATCCAAGCCCAACCCAAGCAGGGTCATGGTGGAACCTCTTCCAAACAAAAATTTCGGGATTTTGGGGAAAAACCGGGTGGATTTTCTCCATTTTCTCCATCTTCTCCATTTACACCTCAAAAAATTGAATTTTTGGGCCATTTTTGGGTTTTTTTCGCCCAATCCGAGCCCAACCCAAGCAGGGTCATGGTGGAACCTCTTCCAAACAAAAAAATTTTGGGATTTTGGGAAAAACTGGGTGGTTCTTCTCCACCTTCTCCATCTTCTCCATTTTCTCCATTCGTACCTCCGAAATATTGAAATTTTGGGGCCATTTTTGGGATTTTTTGACCCAATCCAAGTCCAACCCAACCAAGGTCATGGTGGGACCTCCTTAGACCAACAAAAATCAGGATTTTGGGGAAAACCGGGTGGATTTTCTCCATTTTCTCCATCTTCTCCATTTTCACCTCAAAAAATTGAATTTTTGGGGCCATTTTTGGGCTTTTTTGACCCAATCCAAGCCCAACCCAAGCAGGGTCATGGTGGGACCTCTTCCAAACAAAAAAATTTTGGGATTTTGGGAAAAACTGGGTGGTTCTTCTCCATCTTCTCCATCTTCTCCATTTTCTCCATTCATACCTCTGAAATATTGAAATTTTGCACCATTTTTGGGCTTTTTTCACCCAATCCAAGCCCAACCCAACCAAGGTCATGCTGGGACCTCCTTAGACCAACAAAAATCAGGATTTTGGTAAAAATCAAAATCTTCATCATCTTCTCCATCCCTGCTTTCAAAATATTGAATTTTTGAACCATTTTTGGGCTTTTTTGACCCAATCTAAACCCAACCCAACCAGGATCATGGTGGCACCTCCCATGACCAACAAAAATCAGGATTTTGGTAAAAATCAAAATCTTCAAAATCTTCTCCATTCCCACTTCCAAAATATTGTATTTTTGCACCATTTTTGGGCTTTTTTCACCCAATCCAAGCCCAACCCAACCAGGATCATGGTGGCACCTCCCATGACCAACAAAAAAACAGGATTTTGGTAAAAAATCAAAATCTTCATCATCTTCTCCATCCCCGCTTCCAAAATATTGAATTTTTGCACCATTTTTGGGCTTTTTTGACCCAATCCAAGCCCAACCCAACCAAGGTCATGGTGGCACATCCCATGACCAACAAAAATCAGGATTTTGGTAAAAATCAAAATCTTCATAATCTTCTCCATTCCCACTTACAAAATATTGAATTTTTGCACCATTTTTTGGCTTTTTTTCCTCCAAAAAATTGAAATTTTCCATTTTTCTACCTTTCCCCACCCAAATTTTAAATAACGATTTCACTGATTTTTCCCAGCCCCGTGCCCAGCCCCCGTGCTGTGGGTGGAGCCTCCGTCGGGCGTGGTCACCGCGGGTCACCGGCTGCGCCTGACCTGTGCCGCGCACCGACGCCACTTCCGGCGCCGCTTCCGCTTCTTCCGCAACGGCGCCGAGCTGACCCCGGGTGACATCATCGCTGACGTCACCGATGACGTCACCGGGAACGGGTCCCAGCTGCTGTTCCCACGGATTTCGCCGGAATTTTCYGGGAATTTCAGCTGCCGGCTGGAGGAGGAGGTGGGCGGGGCCTGGGTGGAGGCTCCGCCCAGTGAAGGCGTGGCCGTGATGGTCATGGGTAGGTGAGGGGGTTTTGGGGGGAAAATGGGGGGTTTTGGGAAAAAGGGGAGGGGGAGGAGCTAGATTTGGGTTAGTTGGGGTTGGCCACGCCCACAAAAATGGTTGCTCCCACCGGAGTGGCCACGCCCACTCAAATAGCCACGCCCAGAGCATTGGCCACACCCACCGGAGTGACCGCATCCCTCTGATCATTCATTGCTGGCCACGCCCACTGCAATGGCCACACCCCAACTGGCCACACCCATCAAAATGGCCACACCCATCAAAATGGCCACACCCACGACCACACCCAAATGACCACACCCACTTCAATGACCACACCCCCAAATGGCCACACCCACTGGCCACACCCACTCTTTGGCCTCACTGACATTGACCACACCCAATCAAAATGGCCACGCCCACTACAATTACCACACTCCCAAATGGCCACACCCATCAAAATGGCCACACCCACCTATTGACCACACCCCAATTGACCACGCCCGTCAAATTAGCCACACCCATTCCAATGACGACATCCCAAAATGGTCACGCCCACTGGATTGACCACACCCTCAATGACCACACCCACCCCACTGACCACTCCTAAATTGACCACACCCATACAAAATAGCCACACCCACCCCAACGACCATACCCAAAAGGGCCAGACCCACTCACGTTGACCACGCCCACCCATTGATCACACCTTCCTCACTGACCACACCCCAATGACCACACCCTTCAGTGGCCACACCCACTCCAATGACCACACCCCAAAATGGCCACACCCATTAAAAATGGCCCCACCCATTAAAATGGCCACACCCCAAGATGGCCACGCCACCAGTTGGGCGCACCAAAATTGACCACGCCCATCAAAATGGCCACACCCACCACAATGACCACACCCCCAAATGGCCAAACCCACACCAATGACCACACCCGTAAATTGCCACACCCACCCAATGACCACTCCCAAATTGACCACACCCATACAAATGGCCACTCCCACTCCACTGACCACTCCCAAATGGCCACACCCACTCCAATGACCACACCTAAAATGTGGGATTTTTAAGGGAAAAAAATGGGATTTGTGGGGTTAAAAATGGGAAAAATTTGGGAATTTTGGGGTTTAAAATGGGGAAAAATTTGGGGAAAATTGGGATTTTTTGGTGTAAAAATAGAGGAAAAAAATTGGGAAAATTTGGGGTTTCTTAGGTGAAAAACGTGAAAAAATTGAGAATTTTTTTGGTCAGTTTTGGGGTTTTTGGGGCATTTGCTGACACAGCATTTTTTTTTTTGAGGGGGTTTCCCGCCCCCAGCTGAGTTCGAGTTCCTCCCATTGGTCATCGGCGGCGTGGTGGGCGTGGCCTTGCTGCTCCTGGCGATCCTATTGGCTGCTTGGCTGTGCCGGAGGAGGAGGGGTCAGTGAGGGGAGGGGAGGATTTGAACCCCAATATGTCCCAAAATCTCCCATTTTTACCCCAAAATTTCCCTTCTCAGGCCAAAAATAGAACATTTTACCCCAAAATTCTCTATTTTAGTCCCAAATTTGGCCATTTTAATCCAAATTTCCCACTTTGCTCCCAAATTCCCCACTTGAATCCCAAAATTGCCCCCAAATTTCCCATTTTAATCCAAATTTCCTCATTTTGGTCCAAAAAAACCCCTTTTGTCCCCAAAGGGTTAATTTTGACCCAAATTCCCACATTTTCCTCCAGAATTGACTCTTTTGCCCCGAAATTCCCCATTTTGACCCCAAAATTGTTCCCAAAGTGCCCATTTGGACCCAAATTCCTCCAGTTTGGTGCAAAAATTGACTCTTCTGCCCTCAAATTGCCCATTTTGACCCCAAATTGTCCCAAATCTCCCATTTTAACCAAAATTCCCTCATTTTACCCCAGAATTGCCCATTTGGACCTTCAAATCCCTCCTTTTGACCCCAAAATTGTCCCTTTTCAACCAAAAATCAACCATTTTACCCCAAAATCAGCCATTTTGAGCCCAAGTTGGCCATTTTGGCCCCATTTGATCCAAAATTTTCCCATTTTCATCCAAAAATTAACATTTTTCCCTCAAAATTGCCAATTTTGGCACCCGAATTTCCCTGGGATCTCAATTTTAACCCAAATATTTCAATTTTACCCCAAAATTTGCAATTTTCAGCCTGAGTCGGCCAAGTTGGCCACATTTCGACCCAAATTTCCCCATTTGCATCCAAAATTTAATATTTCCCCCCAAAATTCCCCATTTTGACCCCAAATTTTTCCATTTTTGTGCAAAAATTAATATTTCCCCTCAAAATTCCCCATTTTGACCCCAAATTTTTCCATTTTAATCCAAAGATTAACATTTTTCTCCCCAAATTTCCCATTTTGACCCCAATTTCCCACTTTAGTCCAAAAAATTAACATTTTTCTCCCCAAAATTCCCCATTTTGACCCCAAAATGTTCAATTTTTGGGCAAAAATCAATATTTTCCCCCAGAATTCTCCATTTTGACCCCAAATTTCCCATTTTGACCCAAATTTTTCCCACTTTAGTCCAAAAAATTAACATTTTTCTCCCCCAAGTTGCCCATTTTGACCCAAATTTTCCTGTTTTGGCCCCAAATTTCCCATTTTAGTCCAAAATTTAACATTTTTCTCCCCAAAGTTGCCCATTTTCCCCTTCGCTCCAAAAATTGGCCATTTTGCCCCAAATTGCCCAACTTGACACCAGATTTGCCCCTTCCCTCCCAAAACTTCCAATTTTCCCCCAAATTCCCCCAAAATCACCAAATTTCTCACAAAAAAAACCCTTTTGAATCAAAACCCCAAAATCGGGCTCTTCTCACCCCAAATTTCTCATTTTTGACTCAAATTTCCAGACTTTCCCCCAAACTTGGGCCTTCTGCCCTCAAATTGCTCATTTTGATCCTAAAATACCCTTTTTCCCCCAAAATTCCCCCATTTCCCCCCAAAATTCCCCAATTTCCCCAAAATTCCCAGATTTCCCCCCCAAAATTTCCATTTTTACCCCAAATTTTCCCATTTTCACCCTAATGTTGCCCATTTTCACCCCAAAATTCCCAGCTTTCCCCCCAAAATTCCCATTTTCACCCCAAAATTCCCATTTTCACCCCAAATTTTCCCATTTTCACCCAAATTTTCCCATTTTCTCCCCAAAATTGCCATTTTCACCCCAAATTTCCCCATTTTCACCCCAAAATTCCCATTTTCACCCCAAATTTCCCATTTTCACCCCAAAATTCCCATTTTCACCCCAAAATTCCCATTTTCTCCCCAAATTTTCCCCATTTTCACCCCAAAATTCCCATTTTCTCCCCAAATTTCCCCATTTTCATCCCAAATCCCCATTTTCCCCCCAAAATTCCCATTTCCACTCCAAAATTCCCATTTTCACCCCAAATTTTCCCCATTTTCACCCCAAAATTTCCATTTTCACCCCAAAATTCCCATTTTCACCCCAAAATTCCCATTTTCACCCCAATTTTCCCATTTTCACCCCAAAATTCCCATTTTTGCCCCAAATTTTCCCCATTTTCACCCCAAATTTTCCCATTTTCACCCCAAATCCCCATTTTCACCCCAAAATTCCCATTTTCACCCCAATTTTCCCCATTTTCACTCCAATTTTCCCCATTTTCACCCCAAAATTCCCAATTTTCCATCCCAAAATTCCCAAATTTTCACCCAAAAGTCCCAAATTTTCACCCCAAAATTCCCAAATTTTCCACCTCAAAATTCCCATTTCCCCCCAAAATTCCCATTTTCACCCAAATTTTCCCATTTTCACTCCAAATTTTCCCATTTTCAACCCAAAATTCCCATTTTCACCCCAAAATTCCCATTTTCACCCCAAATTTTCCCATTTTCACCTCAAATCCCCATTTTCACCCCAAAATCCCCATTTTCAGCCCAATTTTCCCATTTTCACCCCAAATTTCCCCTTTTTTACCCCAAATTTTTACCCCAGGCGTGTTCTCCTTCGGCCTGCTGGCCACGGCCTGTCTCTTATACACATCTAGATGTGTATAAGAGACAATTTTCTCCCCAAATCCCCATTTTCACCCCAAAATCCCCATTTTCAGCCCAATTTTCCCATTTTCACCCCAAATTTCCCATTTTTCACCCCAAAATTCCCATTTTCACCCCAAAATTCCCATTTTCACCCCAAATTTTCCCATTTTCACCCCAAATTTTCCCATTTTCACCCCAAATTTTCCCATTTTCACCCCAAATTTCCCCTTTTTTACCCCAAATTTTTATATTCATGACCAAAACTTTGATTTTTGCCACAAAAAATCCTCACTTTACCCCAAAAMCTCAGATTTTACCCCTAAAATCACCGTTTTTYTTCCAAATTCCTCATTTCCCATAAATTATCCAATTTTGTCACGAAACCACCTCAAAAATCCCCAATTTAGCTCCAAAATCTCCTTTTTTTACCCTAAAAAATAAATGCTGGCCTGGTGCCCCTGAAGCCGGCCCCTCAGGCAGGATTCAGCGCATGTCTCTTATACACATCTAGATGTGTATAAGAGACAGGGTCCCCCCTGAGCCCCCAAATCCCCTTTAACCCCCCCAAATCCCCAATTTTCACCCCAAATTTTCCCATTTTCACCCCAAATTTTCCCATTTTCACCTCAAATCCCCATTTTCACCCCAAAATCCCCATTTTCAGCCCAATTTTCCCATTTTCACCCCAAATTTCCCCTTTTTTACCCCAAATTTTTATATTCATGACCAAAACTTTGATTTTTGCCACAAAAAATCCTCACTTTACCCCAAAACCTCAGATTTTCCCCCAAAATCACCATTTCTATTCCAAATCTCTCATTTTCCCCAAAATTTTCCTGTTTTGCCTCCAAACCACCTCAAAAATCCCAAATTCAGCTCCAAAATCTCCTCTTTTTACCCCAAAAAATTCTCAATTCGCTCCAAATCCGTTTTCCCGCCCCAAAAATGTTATTTTTTCCCAAAAATGTTATTTTTTCCAAAAAATGTTATTTTTCCCAAAAAATGGCTCCTTTTGCCCAAAACGTTGGATTTTCACCCCAATCCAGGCGGTTCCCGCTGGCGGGGGCTCAGCCCCGGGGACGACACCGGGACCCTGCGCATGGGCGACCTCGAGGTGGCCGCCTGAGCCGGGCCACGCCCACCAAGATGGCCGCCGGTGCGCCCAGACCACACCCACCAAGATGGCCGACAACTTAGAGACCACACGCCCCCAATGCAGCCGAGACCACGCCCCCAAGATGGCCGACAATGTGCAGACAACCCCATAATGATGCTGAGACCACGCCCACCAAGATGGCCGCCGGTGCGCCTGGACCACGCCCACCAAGATGGCCGACAATGCACAGAAAACCCCATGATTATGCTGAGACCACGCCCACCAAGATGGCTGCCACTGAGACCGGACCACGCCCACCAAGATGGCCGACAATGCGCAGACAACTCCATAATGATGCTGAGACCACGCCCCCAAGATGGCCGCCAGTGCGCCCGGACCACGCCCACCAAGATGGCCGACAACGTAGAGACCACACCCCTCCAAATGCAGCCGAGACCACGCCCACCAAGATGGCCGACAATGCACAGACAACCCCATAATGATGCTGAGACCACGCCCCCAAGATGGCCGACAATGTAGAGACCATGCCCCCACAAATGCAGCCGAGACCACGCCCACCAAGATGGCCGCCGCTGCGCCTGGACCATGCCCCCAAGATGGTTGACAATGTGGAGACCACGCCCCCCAAATGCAGCTGAGACCACACCCCCAAGATGGCCGACAACTCACAGGCCACGCCCCCAAATAATGCAGTGAACACGCCCACAAAATGGCTGACGACTCACAGGCCATGCCCCCAAACAAAGCCGTGACCACGCCCCCAAGATGGCTGACATTCCACAGACCACGCCCCCAAGATGGCCGACAACACGCAAGCCACGCCCCCAAACAAAGCCGTGACCACGCCCACAAGATGGCCGACAATGCGCAGACAACCCCATAATGATGCTGAGACCACGCCCACCAAGATGGCCGCCGCTGCGCCCGGACCACGCCCACCAAGATGGCCGACAATGTAGAGACCACATGCCCCCAAATGCAGCCGAGACCACACCCCCAAGATGGCCGACAATGCGCAGACAACCTCATAATGATGCTGAGACCACGCCCCCAAGATGGCCGACAATGCGCAGACAACCCCATAATGATGCTGAAGCCACGCCCACCAAGATGGCCGCCGGTGCGTCCGGACCACGCCCACCAAGATGGCCGACAATGTAAAGACCATACCCCCCAAATGCCGCCGAGACCACGCCCCCAAGATGGCCGACAATGTGCAGACAACCCCATAATGATGCTGAGACCACGCCCACCAAGATGGCCGACAATGTGCAGACAACCCCATAATGATGNCCAAGATGGCCGACAATGTGCAGACAACCCCATAATGATGCTGAGACCACGCCCACCAAGATGGCCGACAATGTGCAGACAACCCCATAATGATGCTGAGACCACGCCCACCAAGATGGCCGAAAACGTGCAGACAACCCCACAATGATGCTGAGACCACGCCCACCAAGATGGCCGCCGGTGTGCCCAGACCACGCCCCAAGATGGCCGACAATGCACAGACAACCCCACAATGATGCTGAGACCACGCCCCCAAGATGGCCGACAATGTCGAGACCACGCCCCAAGATGGCCGACAATGCACAGACAACCCCATAATGATGCTGAGACCACGCCCCCAAGATGGCCGACAATGTAGAGACCACGCCCCCACAAATGCAGCCGAGACCACGCCCACCAAGATGGCCGACAATGCGCAAACAACCCCATAATGATGCTGAGACCACGCCCACCAAGATGGCCGCCGGTGCGCCCGGACCACGCCCACCAAGATGGCCGACAACGTAGAGACCACATGCCCCCAAATGCAGCCGAGACCACGCCCCAAGATGGCCGACAACACGCAAGCCACGCCACCAAAGATGCAGTGACCACGCCTACAAAATGGCCGACAACTCACAGGCCACTCCCCCAAACGATGCTGAGACCACGCCCCCAAGATGGCCGAAAATTTGAAGACCACGCCCCCAAAATGACATCCAGGCCACGCCCCCAAGATGGCCGACATATCTCAGGCCACGCCCCCAGATTG
>NDFG01000317.1:20638-31354 GCA_002167245.1 Sporophila hypoxantha
GAGGCTCCTCCCCTGGGCGGGGCCCGGGCGGGGACAGCAGCTCCGTGTCCTCATTGGGCCGCGATGGCTCCGCCCCCGGCAGCACCAAGGTGGGCGGGGTCTCGTGGAGTGGGCGGACCTTAAACAAAGGGGGTGTGGTCTCGGGGAAAGGAGGTGGGAATGGGTGTGGTTTATGTGGGTGTGGCTTTGTGGGAGTGGCTTAACCGGGGGTCAAACTGGGGGTGTGGCTTAGGTGGGTGTGGCTCTGGGGGGTGTGGCTTAAGATGGTGTGGTTCGTTTAGGGTGTGGCTTAATTGGGGTATTAAAAATTGGGGGTGTGGCCATGTGTGGACAAGGCTTTAAGGGGTGTGGCCTAAGAGGGTGCGGCTGGGTGGGCGTGGCTTAACCAGAACTCAGCTAATTTGTGGGCATGGCTTAAATGGGTGTGACCCAATGGGGGTGTGGTTTAAGCGGGTGTGGCTGGATGGGCGTGGCTTAAGTAGAGCGCAGCTAATTTGGGGTGTGGGTTAAATGGGTGTGACCCAATGGGGCGTGGCTTAGAGCATAACAAATTTGGGTGTGGCTTGATTGTGGGTGTGGCTTGGGTGTGACCCAATGGGGGTGTGGCTTAAGTGGGTGTAGCCTAATTAGAGCACAGCTAATTGGGGTGCGGCTTGATTTAGGGGCGTGGCTTTTGTGGCACCCATGATGGGGTGTGGCTTGGTGGGTGGTTTAGTGTGGGCGTTGTTTGATGGTGGCGTGGCCCTGTCCGTGACCCGATGTGGGCGTGGTTTAGTTGCCACAGCCCAATGTGGGCGTGCCTGGCCGTGACCCGATGTGGGCGTGGTTTAGCGCCACAGCCCGATGTGGGCGTGGCCATTTCCCCCCTTCCCTTTATGAACGAACTCATGGCGGGGGCGAGCTTCGCTGGGCGTGGCTGACGGCGCGCGGCCCCGCCCCCGGCCCCGCCCCCCTGCAGTCGGGCTCGGCAGCCCGGGGGCGGCAGCGGCGGGGCGGCCCGGCCGGGGGGGGCCTGTCCCCCGAGAGGTGGCCGAGCTGTTCCAGAGGCTGGCGCAGAGCCAGCAGGAGCGCTGGCTGCTCGAGGAGAAGGTGCCGGGGAATGGGGGGACTGGGACGGGACTGGGGGGACTGGGAGGGGAATGGGAGGGACTGGGGGGATTGGGGGACTGGGAGGGACTGGGAGGGATTGGGAGGTGACTGGGGGACTGAGGGGATTGGAGGGGAATGGGAAGAGATTGGGGGGAACACTGGAAGGGACTGGGTACTGGGAGGGATTGAGATAAACTGGGAGGGAGTGGGGGGACTGGGGCACTGGGAGGGACTGGGAGGGGATTGGAGGGGGAATGGGAGGACGGGAGGAACTGGGAGGGACTGGAGAGAACTGGGATAAAACTGGAGGGACTGGCATAAACTGGATAAACTGGGAAGTGAGGGGAATGGAGGGACTGGGAGGAATGAGAGGGGAATGGGGGAACGCACTGAGGGGACTGGGGAAGGACTGGGAGGAGATTGGGTAGGTACTGGTAGGCGAGTAGGAGCACTGGAGCGACTGGGAGGGGATTGGAAGGGATAGATAAACTGGGAGGTACTGGAAGCACTGGAGGGACTGGGGGAGGGACTGAGGGAATGTGTACGGAGGTAGTGGAGCACTGGGAAGCAACTGGGAGGGCTGGAGGGGATTGGGGGATTGAGATAAACTGGGAGGCACTGGGAGCACTGGGCGGTGGCACCCGGAGCTACCTGCGGCTGCCCGGCAGGTGAGGCACCTGGAGGTGTCGAGCGCGTCCATGGCCGAGGGATCTGTGCAGGAAAGCGCCATCATCCAGAGCTTCGTCAGGGACAGCCGCACCGGTGCGCACGCTGCCAGCCGGAGCTCACCTGTGCGCTCACCTGGCCCTCACCTGGCACTCACCTGAGAACTCACCTGGCACTCACCTGTCTCACTTCTCACTCTGGCACTCACCTGGCACTCACCTTCCCCTCACCTGGCACTCACCTGGCACCTCGCCTGGCACTCACCTGTCCCTCACGGCACTCACCGGCACTCGCACTGGCACCTCACCGTCCGCACGGCACCACTGCACTCCTTTGGACTGCCTATCTACTCTGTGAGCTCACTGCACTCCCTGGACTCAACCTGACTCACCTGCATCACTATCTCACTCTCACCTGGCACTCCCTGTTCCGCCTGGCACTTGTACCCTCACCTGGCACTTCTCTTCACCTCGCCACCACCCTGTCCTCCTCTTACCTTGTCCTCTCAGCTGTCCCAGTCTCACTGTCGTCTCACTCTCTCTCTCCCTCTCACCTGTCCTTCTCACCTTTCCCAGTCTCACTGTCACCACCTCTCACCTTCCCTCACCTCTCACCTGTCCCTCACCTCTCACCTGTCCCTCACCTGTCCCTCACCTCTCACCTGTTCACCTCTCACCTGTCCCTCCCTGTCCTCACCTCTACTCACCTGTCCACCTTCACCTGTCTCTCACCTGTACTCACCTGTCCTCCCCTGTCTCTCACCTGTCTCACTCTACCTGTCTCACTCTCTCCTCGTCTCACTCCCCCTGTCTCACTCTCACTCTGTCCTCACTCTACCTGTCCCTCACTCTGTCACTCACTGTCCCACTCTCACCTGTCTCAACTCTCACCTGTCCCGCACCTGTCTCACTCTCACCTTGTCTCACTCTCACCTGTCTCACTCTCACCTGTCCCCCCTGTCTCCGCAGAGGCCGCGGGTCCCGCGGGGCCGGCGCGGCGCGGGGCGGGGCCGGGCCCAGGTGAGGAGGGGCTGCGGGAGATGAACAAGAAGCTGCAGAACCTCCTGGAGGAGCAGCTGACCAAGAACCTGCACCTGGCACAGGTGAGGGGGCGGGGCCAGCGGGGGTGTGGCCCAGAGGGGCGTGGTTTGTGGGAAAGGGGTGGAGCCTCTTAAAGGGGTGTGGTTTATCGAAATGGGTGCGGTTTATCGAAATGGGTGTGGTTTATCAAAGTGGGTGTGGCTAAAGGGGTGTGGTTTGTGGGGAAAGGGGTAGAACAACCTCAAAGGGGTGTGGCTTAAGATGGGTGTGGCCAAATTGTGAGGGTGTGGCCAAATGGGGTGGAGCTCAGCAGGGGCGTGGTTTAAGTTTGGGGGTGTGGCAGAAGCGATGACATCACTGAGTTTATGGACATGGAAGGGGGAGTTAAAGTGGCAGTGGGGCTTTCAGCTGTGGGCGTGGCCACTACGAGGGCGTTGCCASACGCAGTGGGCGTGGTCTCTTCTCCCCCCCTTTTCCAGGACCTGGAGTCGCTGTCCCAGGAGCTGGCACAGCTCAGGAAGGAACAGGCGGCCCCCCCGGGACCCCCCTGAGGGGCGGGGCCACTCCTGGTGGGCGGGGCCTCGCCCCCTGCCCCCCCGCAGGCTCCGCCCCCCGGCCGGGGCGCTGCTGCGGGGAGGCGTTGCCCCTTTAAGGACCTGGTGGGCCCTTCCGGCATTGCCCCTTTAAGGCCGGACGGTTCTTTACGTGGCGTTGCCCCTTTAAGGGTGGGCGGGGCTCCCTGGAGGGCGTTGCTCCTTTAAGAGCAGGGGCAGTTCCGKCGCGGCGTTGCCCCTTTAAGGAGGACGTGGTCCCCACTCTGGCGTTGCCCGTTTAAGGGGGTCCCGCATGCGCCCCCCTCTCCCTCCCAATAAACCCGATGTGAATCGCTGCCTGTGACGTCATTTTGCTGCGTTGGGAAAGGGTGGGAGGAGGTGGTGACGTCATCAGAGGAACGGAGCCGTCGGAGCCCGCCCCGTAGCGTCACTTCCGCCAGCTGCCCCGGATGTTGTTGCCGCGGCCACGGCCGCAGGACGGGCACGGGCGCGGCGCGGCTCCGGATCCCCCCCCAGAACCGCGCACCGTCCGGCCGGGGGGCGCGGCGTGACGTCAGCACGGTGACGTAACACCAGCCCCCCGCTTCCCCGGCTCGGGGGGGGCGGCGGCGGCGGCGAAACCCCCCCGGAACTCCCAACCCCCCCCCCCGAGACCCCGCCCCAACATGGCGGCGACGGCGGGGGGCGGGGCCTCGCCGGGGGGCGGGGGCGGGGCCGCGCTGGAGGAGGAGTGCGAGGTTGTGCGCGTGCGCGTCAAGGTAAGGGGCGGGGCCTGGTTGTGGGCGGGGGCATCGCGTGGGCGTGGCTATAGCATTGCGGTGGTGGGCGGGGTTAAGGGGTGGAGTCATGCGCTCTCCAGCAGCCAATCAGCTCGGGGGGGCGTTGCCYCGTGCGGGTGTGGCACCGGCGGGAAAATTTCCCGCCTTTTGGATCACGTGGAGGGGCGGCGGCCAATCAGCGCTTGGGAGGCGCCCGGCGCTGCTGTGGGGAGGGTGCCGCGCCGCCATGTTGGATCGCCGTGAGGGGCCYGGGGGCTCCGGGACCCTCCYGGATCCCCCGGGACCCTCCCGGYCCCCCCTGACGCTCCTCCCGCAGAAGAACGAGGGGCAGCAGCCGCCCGAGTTCCGCTCGTTCGCCGTGGACCCGCAGATCACCTCGCTGGACGTGCTGCAGCACATCCTGGCCCGCGCCTTCGACCTGCAGGGGTGAGCGCTGGGTTCCCCCCGCTGGGCACACCTGGGACCCCCCCCAGAGCACCCAGGTGAGCTCACCTGTGTTCCCTCAGGAAGAAAAGCTTCGTTCTGAGCTTTGCAGCGCGGGACGGGCAGGGCCAGGACACCTTTGTGCCTCTGCTGAGCGATGGTGACCTGGCCAACGCCTTCAACTGCGCCAGGCCCACCCTGAGGCTGCGCCTGGACGTCAGGAACCCCCCTGACAGTGAGTGACGCAGCTGGGACACACCTGGGGGGCTGGAGGCACACCTGGGACACACCTGGGTGGGTGGGGACACACCTGGGACACACCTGGGTGGGTGGGGACACACCTGGGGGGGTGGGGACACACCTGGGACACACCTGAATGGGTGGAGACACACCTGGAATACACCTGGGACACCCACAGACACTCATGAGACACACCCAGATGGGAGAAATCATCTGAGACATACCTATGGTACATCTAGGACACACCTGGGTGGTGGGGACATACCTGGAATAAACCTGAGARGCACCTGGGGCAGTCACAGGTTTACCTGGGGTAGTCACAGACATACCTGGACACACCTGGGCACAGGGGGACACACCTGGGCGTGACAGGGCACATCTGGGGTCACACACTGGGGACACTTGGTGGCCTGGGCTGGGTATCAGGAGGCTCTGGGTACCTGGGGGTGCTCAGGTGTGCGAGGTGGGGCTCCCAGGGCTCTCAGGTACCTGTGGCTCAGGTGTGCTGTCCCCAGGCCCGCTGCTGGAGGACTGGGACATCATCAGCCCGCGGGAGGTGGCGGCGGCCGAGCCGGTCCCCGAGCGCCGCTCGCTGCTGGCGGCGGCCCTGCCCTTCACCCAGGCTCTGCTGGCACAGGTGAGCACACCTGGCACAGGTGAGCACACCTGGCGCAGGTAAAGCACCCCTGGGCTGCCTCAGCCTGCTGGAAGCTCACAGGGAGCTCCTGCTTGGGCATCCCAGCGCCCTCCCGGTGGCACCTGTGCCGTTCCCGCAGGTGGGCCGGACGCTGGCGCGGGCACAGGCGGCCCTGGCGTGGCCTGAGGGGACCCCAGCCGTGTCCCCGCCCCCTCCCCCGCCCCCACCCTGCGCCCCGCTGAGCGACGCCGACCTGAGGTCGTACCTGGGCCCAGGTGGGCGCCTGCTGCGGCCCCAGGACCTGCGGCTGCACGTCTTCCACGGCGGCGTCGAGCCCGGCCTGCGCAAGGTGAGAGCTTGGAGGCACACCTGGGACACACCTGGGGGGTGTGGTCACACCTGGGCGGTGTGGTCACACCTGGGGTACACCTGGGAGAGGTTCTGGTCACACCTGGGACACACCTGGGGGGCATGGTCACACCTGGGACACACCTGGGAGGAGTTCTGGTCACACCTGGGACACACCTGGGAGGGTGTGGTCACACCTGGGACACACCTGGGAGGGTGTGGTCACACCTGGGACACACCTGGGGTGTGTGGTCACACCTGGGGTACACCTGGGAGGGTGTGGTCACACCTGGGACACACCTGGGACACGCTTGGGGATTGCGGTCACACCTGGGAGACCCCTGGGAAGGGGTCTGGTCACACCTGAGATCTTCTGAGTCACACCTTGGGTGTTCCTTGGCCTCCCTGAGCCTCACCTGGTGGTTGTAATTACACCTCAGTCACACCTGGGGTGTTCTGGTCACACCTGAGTCACACCTTGGGCTCTCTGATGTTTTTGGATGTCACCTCAGCCACACCTGGGGATCTTCAGATCCATCCTGACCAACACCTGAGAGTTGCTGCTGTCCTTAACCCCATTTCCCCCCGTACAGGGGGTGTGGTGGTACCTGCTGAACATGTCCCTGATCTCTCACCTGTCCCATTCCCCTCTGTACAGGTAGTGTGGTGCTACCTGCTGAACCCCGATCCCTCACTTGTCCCATTCCCTTCAGGCATTACTTGCTGAATGTGTCCTCAGTCCCTTACCTGTTCCATTCCTCTCTGTACAGGTGGTGTGGCATTACCTGCTAAACCCCGATCCTTCACCTGTCCCGTTCCCCACATCCAGGTGGTGTGGCGTTACTTTCTGAACGTGTCCCCATTCCCCTCTGTACAGGTGGTGTGGTGTTACCTGCTGAGCCCTGACCCCTCACCTGTCCCATTCCCTTACAGGTGGTGTGGTGCTACCGGCTGAACGTGTCCCTGACCCCTCACCTGTCCCATTCCCTTACAGGTGGTGTGGCGCTACCTGCTGAACCCTGACCCCTCACCTGTCCCATTCCCCTCTGTACAGGTGGTGTGGCATTACCTGCTGAACCCTGACCCCTCACCTGTCCCATTCCCTTACAGGTGGCGTGGCATTACCTGCTGAACGTGTCCCTGATCCCCAACCTGTCCCATTCCCTTACAGGTGGTGTGGCGCTACCTGCTGAACCCTGACCCCTCACCTGTCCCATTCCCCTCTGTACAGGTGGTGTGGCGTTATCTGCTGAACGTGTTCCTGATCCTTCACCTGTCCCATTCCCTTACAGGTTGTGTGGCGCTACCTGCTGAACT
Source organism: Sporophila hypoxantha (assembly GCA_002167245.1). Taxonomy (NCBI): domain Eukaryota; kingdom Metazoa; phylum Chordata; class Aves; order Passeriformes; family Thraupidae; genus Sporophila; species Sporophila hypoxantha. The sequence goes on from NDFG01000317.1 coordinate 27,732, forward strand.
TGTCCCTATTCCTCTCTGTACAGGTGGTGTGGCATTAGCTGCTGAATGTGTCCCTGACCCCTCATCTGTCCCATTCCCTTACAGGTGGTGTGGCGCTACCTGCTGAACCCTGATCCCTCACCTCTCCCATTCCCCCATCCAGGTCGTGTGGCATTACCTGCTGAACCAGTCCCTGACCCCTCACCTGTCCCATTTCCCTTACAGGTCTTGTTGCCGGCTACCTGCTGAGCCCTGACCACTGACACCTGCTCCCATTCCCATCAGGTAGGGTGGGCGCTACACTGCTGGCCCTTGACCCTTCACCTGTCCATTCCCTTAAACAGTGGTGTTGGCACGCTTACTGCTGCAACCCCTGATCCTCACTGTCCCAATTCCCCTCATGGTACAGGTGAGTGTGGGTGTTACCTGCTGAACCTGAACCCCTCACCTGTCCCATTATCCCCCCATGCAAGGTAGAGTTGGCGCTACTGCTGGAAACCCTGACCCCTCACCATAGTCCCATTCCCCCCTATGCAGTGGTGTGGCCGCTACCTGCTGAAACCATGATCCCATCCCCTAGTCCCATTCCCCATCCAGTGGATTGTGGCGTCTACCTGCTCGAACCCTGATCCCTGCACCTCTCCACCATTCCCCCATCCAGGTCTGCTGTGGCAATACCATGACTGAAACAGCTCCGACCCACCAACCTGTCCCATTCCACTTACAGTTGTGTTGGCGCATACCTGCTTGGCCTGACCCCTCACCTGTCCCATCCCTTACAGAAGTAGGTGTGCGCATACCTTGCTGAGCCCTTGACCCCTCACCTGTCCCATTCCCTTACAGGTGTGTGGCGCATACTAGCTGAACCCTGACCCCTCACCTGTCCTGTTGCCCTTACAGGTGTGTGCTGGCGCTACCTGCTAACGTGTCCCTGATCCCTCACCATTCCCTTACAGGTGGTGTGGCGTTACCTGCTGAACCCTGTCCCTGACCTGTCCCATTCCCCCCATCCAGGTGGTGTGGCGCTACCTGCTGAACGTGTTCCCTGCCGGCCTCACGGGCCAGGAGCGCCTGTCTCACCTGCGCCTCAAGGCGGCCGAGTACTCCTCGCTGAAGGTGGCGCTGGCGGCGCGCGCCGCGCCGGCCGAGCTGGCGCAGGTGGCGGCGGCCGTGCGCAAGGACGTGGTGCGCACCGACCGCGCCCACCCCTACTTCGGCGGCCCCGAGGAGGGCCACCCTCACCTGGCCGCGCTGCAGGCGCTGCTCACCACCTTCGCCCTGGGCCACCCGCGCCTCTCCTACTGCCAGGGCATGTCGGACGTGGCGGCGCCGCTGCTGGCCGTGCTGGACGACGAGGCGCAGGCCTTCCTGTGCTTCTGCTCGCTGATGCGCCGCCTGGCGCCGCGCTTCCGCCCCGGCGGCCGCGGGCTGGCGCGCGCCTTCGGCCACCTGCGCCGGCTTCTGCGCCGCGCCGACCCCCAGTTCTGGGCCTTCCTGGCGGCGCGCGGCGCCCACGACCTCCTGTTCTGCTACCGCTGGCTGCTGCTGGAGCTCAAGCGCGAGTTCGCCTTCGAGGACGCGCTCAAGGTGCTGGAGATCACCTGGAGCTCGCTGCCGCCGGCGCCGCCGCCGCCCCCCGAGGGCGTCCCGCTGCTCGGAGCCCCCCTGGGAGCTCGAAGGGCCGGCCGGGGGTTGAGGGAGCGCCGGGGGCTGCGGCCAAGGCCGCCCAGGAGGAGGAGGAGGAGGAGGAGGAATGTGGAGGAGGAGGAGGAGGAAGGTGGAGGAGAAGGTGCTGGAGGGGTCACGGAGGGTTCTGCTGGTGGCTTTGGGGGTCTCAAGGGTTCCTGTGATGGCCCTGAGGGTGCCAAGAGCTCCAGTGATGTTCTTGGTGGTCCCACAAGCTCCAGTGACGTCCCAGGTGGTCCCAAGAGCTCCAGTGATGATCCAGGTGGTCCCACAAGCTCCAGTGGTAGCCCTGGGAGTCTCAAGAGTTCCAGTGATGGCCCAGAGGGTCCTAAAAGTTCCAGAGATGTCCCCAGCAGTCTCAAGATCTCAAGTGAGGTGTTTCAGAGTCCCAAGAGCTTCAGCGACGTTCTAGAAGGTTCCAAGGGTATCCAGGAGAGTCCCGAAAGCTCCAGCAATGTCCCCAGTGGTCCCAGGGACAGCCAGGAGGGTCCCAAGAGCTTTAAGAACATTCAGGAAGGTCTTGAGAGCTCCAGAGATGTCCCTAAAGGTCATAAACGCTCCAGTGATGTCCCCGGCCGTCACAAGAGCTCCAGAGATGTCCCCAAAGGTCACAAGAGCTCCAGGAAGGTCCAGGGGAGACGCCCCAGGGGTGCTGGAGGAGCCCTCGAGGGCTCCAAGGACTCGGAGCCAGGTGGCCCCAGGAAGGTGGAGGAAGGCACCGACGCCCTGGAGATGGAGCAGAGACCCCACAGCCTCTGCTGGGGGCCTGGAGAAGACCCCAYAAAAGGACAGGGTGGCCCCAAAGAGGGACACGACCCAAGAGAAGGACGATATGACATCAGAAAAGGACGAGGTGACCTCAAAGAGGGATTTGATGACCCCAAAGAGGGGCTGGATGACCCAAGAGAAGGAGGAGATGACCCTGAGATGAATRGTGATGARCTCAGGAAGGTTCACGACGATCTCAGAGAAGGACACAGTTTTGGAGAAGGCCACAGCAACCCCAAGGATGACCACCATGACCCCAGGGATGGCCACCATGACCCCAGGGATGGCCACCATGACCCCAGGGATGGCTGTGATGACCCCAAGGAAGGACGTGATGACCCCAGACATGGTCACCATGATCCCAGGGATGGCCACCATGACCCCAGGGATGGCCACCATGACCCCAGACATGGTCACCATGATCCCAGGGATGGCCACCATGGCCCCAGGGATGGCCGCAATGACCCCAAGGAAGGACGTGATGACTCAAGCCACGGTCACGATGACCTCAGACGTGGCCACGATGACCCCAAGGACAGCCACGACGACCTCAGACACGGCCACCACCACCCCAAGGAAGAACGTGACAACACCAACCACGTCCACCACAACCTCAGCGACGACCACCACCCCCCCAAAACCACCCACCACAACCCAACCACCCCCGAAGACCCTTGGGGCGGCCGCTGGGCTTGGGAAGACCCTTCCTCCTCCTCTTCCTCCTCCTCCTCTTCGTGCTCCTCATGCTCCTCCTCCTCCTCGGACGAGGAGGTGACGGTGGAGGACGACGGGGCGCCGCTGCCACCTCCAGAAGAGCTGGGCCAGGGGAACCCGTTCCTGCTCTTCGTGTGCCTGGCCATGCTGCTGGAGCAGCGCGAGGCCGTCATGGCGCGCGCCGGCGACTACAACGAGGTGGCCATGCACTTCGACCGCCTGGTGCGCCGCCACCAGCTGCCGCGCGTCCTGCGCCGCGCCAAGGCGCTCTTCGCCAGGTACCTGGAGGGATGGGGGGCCGCCGCCCCGGGGGGACCGCCCCAAACGGGACCTCCCTCCTAAGGGGACATGGAGGAACGTTCAGGAGACACCGGCGGGGCTGGGGGGCGTTGGGGAGAGAGGGTGGGAGCGGTGAGGTCAGCGTTGGGATAAGGGGGTGGCTCTGTGGGACATCTCCAGAAGGTGCTGAGGTCATC
>NDFG01000317.1:101749-114227 GCA_002167245.1 Sporophila hypoxantha
GGACTGGGATGGACTGGGAGGGACTGGGAGGGACTGGGAGGGACTGGGATAAACTGGGAGTGAACTGGGATGAACTGGGATGGACTGGGAGGGACTGGGAGGGACTGGGAGGGACTGGGAGGAGACTGGGAGGGACTGGGGGGAACTGGGAATGGACTGGGAGCACTGCGTGTCCGTGTGCCGCGGTACTGGGACAAACTGGGAGCACTGGGAGGGGACTGGGATGGACTGGGACAAACTGGGAGGGACTGGGACAGATTGGGAATGGACTGGGAGGGACTGGGGGCGCTGTGTGTCCATGTGCCGCGGTACTGGGGAAACTGGGATGGACTGGGAGGGACTGGGACAGACTGGGAGGGACTGGGGGCACTGTGTGTCTGTGTGCCGCGGTACTGGGGAAACTGGGACAAACTGGGAGGGACGGGGAATGGACTGGGAGGGACTGGGAGCGCTGCGTGCCCGTGTGCCGCAGTACTGGGACAGACTGGGAGGGACTGGGATGGACTGGGACAGACTGGGAGGGACTGGGATGGACTGGGACAGACTGGGAGGGACTGGGAGCGCTGCGTGCCCGTGTGCCGCGGTACTGGGAGGGACTGGGAGGGACTGGGAGCACTGTGTGCCAGTGTGCCACGGTACTGGGACAGACTGGGAGGGACTGGGACAGACTGGGAGCACTGGGAGGGGACTGGGACAAACTGGGAATGGACTGGGAGGGACTGGGATGGACTGGGACAAACTGGGAGGGACTGGGACAAACTGGGACAAACTGGGAGGGGACTGGGAGGGACTGGGACAAACTGGGAATGGACTGGGAGGGACTGGAGGCGCTGTGTGCCAGTGTGCCGTGGTAACTGGGGAAACTGGGATGGACTGGGAGGGACTGGGACAGACTGGGAGGGACTGGGAGCACTGTGTGTCCCTGTGCTGCGGTACTGGGACAGACTGGGATGGACTGGGCTGGACTGGGACAAACTGGGACAAACTGGGGAGGGACTGGGGGCGCTATGTGCCAGTGTGCTGCGGTAACTGGGGAAACTGGGAGGGACTGGGGGGGACTGGGAATGGACTGGGAGAGACTGGGATGGGATTGGGAAGGGAATGGGAGGGGCTGGGGAGGCTCTGGGAGACACTGGGACAAACTGGGAGGGACTGGAATGGACTGGGAGCACTGGGAGGAACTGGGGGGAGGGACTGGGTGCACTGTGTGCCAATGTGCCACAGTAACTGGGACAAACTGGGAGCACTGGGGGGGGACCCGGGATGGACTGGGACAAACTGGGAATGGACTGGGAGGGACTCGGGGGGACTGGGATGGGATTGGGAGGGAACTGGGAGCACTGGGATGGACTGGGCTGTTTCTAATCTGTACTGGGGGGTAACTGGGGGGCACTGGGGCATTCCCAGTCCATACTGGGAGGGTCCGGTCCTCTGGGGGGGAGTTTTGGGGTAACCAGGGGAGTTTTGGGGGTCCGGCTGGCGCATGGATGTGGGGCCTGGGGGGAAATGTTTGGGTCTGTGAGGAGATTTTGGGGTCCCCTAGGGGAGAATTTTTGGGGTCCTGGGGGATCTTTGGGGTCCCTGAGGGGATTTTTTGGGGTACCCAGGGAGTTTTTGGGGGTCCTGGGGGGGATTTGGGGGCTGGGGGGAATTTTGGGTCTCTGGGGGAATTGTTGGGGGTCCCTGAGGGAGTTGTTGGGGGTCCTGGAGGGTTTGGGAGGTCTCTTGGGGGATTTTGGGGGTCTCTCGATGGGGGAATTTTTGGGGCTTGCCATGGCGCGAGGGTTTTGTTTGGGGTCTCTGGGTGGAACTTTTTGGGGTCTCCTGGGGGGAGGATCGTGAGGCGTTCTGGGGGAGGTGTTGTGGGGGGCTCACACTGGGGGTGGGGTAAATTTTGGTGGGTCCTGACTCCCGCCAGCCCCATTTCCCTACCTCAGGTAAAAGTGAGACGCCTGGGCCATGGAGGGTCGCTCGGCTGTCAAGTGGGGTGAGACCCCCCAAAAAACCCCGAAAAAAGACCAGCATCATCTGTGAGATCCTTCCCGTGGCCAAAAAAACGCCATTGGGACACCGCGGCCAAGAACATGCCCAAACCTTTCAATCCAACGCTTACCCTATGTATCTCCCGCACACCACCAAACACGTCTGGGACGACGCGGCAGACCCATGTGGGATCGCCCAAAAAAAGGAAATCCGACAGAAAAATACCCCAAAATCTCTGTCTCTGCAGCAAAACCCCCAAAGAGAGGAGAAACGCGGCTGGCAAAGTCTCCCTGCGGGACCTTAAGCGCAAGACGGGAAGTTCTGCTTTAAAAGCAATCCAAAATTCCTCAATCCTCACGCTCTATAAGTGCCCAAAAATTGCCTAAGACGCATCAAGGCCCAAATCTTCCAAGAAATGCCCACTTCCCCTGAGAACCTCCAAAATCCGCTGGGACCCCCAAAGATCCCAGTATCGTCCGGCTGTTACAACGAGGCAATTACGAGAGACTCACGATCCAAAAATCCCACCGCAGGACCGCCCCCAAATAAACCCCACTGGGCGACCCGGTTGTTACCAAATCTCCCGCAGACGCTCCCCAAAAATCCCAAACTGGCCCCAAATGTCCCCTGTGGTGATTTAAAAAGATCCCCCCCAGACCCCCTCCAATCACCAAAACCCCCTGGGTCCCCTCAAGACCCCTCTCCAAAATCCACCCACACAATGCCCCCGCTGGGGTTTCGACGAGCCCCAAAAATCCTTACCCATTGAAGAGCCATCAGGGAGCCCCACAAATAATTCCCCCAGAGTAAGTTGAGATCCCTCTATAGCAGCACACCACTGGTTGGCTCTGAAATCCCCAGAGAGACCAAAAAGTAGCGTGGGCGAGAGACCCGCGAATAAACAGCACGCCGCTGGCTATCTAGCTCTCAGATAACAAGAATCTGTCTCCCGGCCCTCGTCCCAAAAATATCTCCCAAGGGTCCCCCCTATGAGGGAATTCATGCTAAGGGGCCAGCCAATAACAACTTGCAATGTAGTGAAGCGGCCGTAAATCCTGACCGGCTTCCAGACTTTTAGCACGAAGTATGGTCACGCTTTGGAGACCCCAAGACAATGCCAGCCAAATGGCCCTCTCTCAGGGCTATCTGAAGAAAGACCCCCCAAAACTGCCTTTTTTCAACGCGCCAAAACCCCCCTGGGTCCCCATCAAACCCCCTCGACGCCAAACTCCACCTCAAATTCCCCCGGGATTCCAAAGACCCCTCAAAAATCCCCAAACCGCCTCCCAGACCCCGTGAGACCCACCAAGATAAACTGCCCAAATCCTCCCGTATCGGGCTTCTGAGACCCCCGCTAAAACTCCTTTTTTCACTCCCAAAACCTCCCTGGCTCCTCTCAAACACCCTCACCCAAATACTCCCATCCCCCTGGGGGTTCCAGACCCCCAGAAACGGGCCTAAACTCCCTCCCAGACCCTTTGAGACCCCCCAAAACTCCCCCAAATCCCTCCCACGGCTCTGAAAGACCCCGCCATAAACTCCTCCTTTTTCACCCAAAAACCTCGCTGGGGTCCCTCAACCCACCTCCCCCAAATCCCCCAAGCCCCCCTGGATTCCAAAGCCCCCCCATAAAATCCCCCAAACCCCTCCCAGAAACCCCTTTGGGACCCCAAACGCCCCCAAACCTTCCCACGGCTCTGAAACCCACACCAAATCCCTCCCAATCACCCAAAACCGGCGCCGCTGGCTCCTCCTCAACACCCTCTATCACCCAAAATCTGCCCCCAGATCCCCCCTGGGGGTTCTCCGACCCCCAACCACAACGCCCGCCGAATGACCCCCCAGGCGGATCGTGCAGAGCGGGAGATCCTAGCCGGAGAGCAAGATGTCGCTCGGGAACAACGCGCAATGATGAATGGAACTATATGCGGGCCGGAAAAATTGTTCTCATGCCGGGACTGTGCGCAACTAGGGGGTAGAGGGGGGTTCTGGGGAAACTTTGGATGGGGTCACTGGGGGCTCTTTGGGGGGTGGCTGGGAAGAGGCGTTATGGCGGGACACTGGGGGCTGTGGTGGGAAGGGTCTGGGGTTTGTGGGGGGCACAGAAAGGATCTGGGGGGTCCTAGAGGGGCACAGGGGGAAAAGATTTTTGGGGGAGGCTGGTGCCCCAGGGGGGTTGGGGGGAGTTCCGGCGGTGGACCTTGCGGGAATCACCAGGGGCTTCTGGGCAGGGGGTCTGGGGGGGTTTTGGGGGCATTTATGGGGGGGCTGGAGGGGCTTGGAGAACACTGGGGGGCGGCGCTTTTGGGGAGGGTCGTCAGGGCTTTGGGGGGTCCTGGGGGCTTGGGAGGTATTGGGTGGAACACCAGGTCGAGACATGTTGGGGAGGGGTCTCAGGGGTGGGGGCCACAGAAAGGATCTGGGGGTCCTAGAAGTGGGCACAGTCGGACAATTTTGGGGGGTGCCCCAGAGGGGGTTGTAGAGGGTCCTGCGGGGGGCAACTGAGGGATTTTGGGGGGGTTTGAGGGGCCTGGGGGACAACTGGGGGTTTTGGGGAGGGGTGTCGTGGGGGGGTTTTGGATGCTGGGGGGGCTTTGAGGGGCCTTAGGAGGACAACTGAGTGGGGGTTTTGGGGGGCGGGGTCTACAGGGGTTTGGGGGACACAGTAAGGGCGCGTTTCTCAGAGGACAGGGGAAGATTTTTGAGGGGTCGGAGGGTCCTCCGCGAGGGCGAGCCAGGTTTTAGAGGGTCCTGGGGGGGGCAACTGAGAGGTTTTGCGGGAGGGGTTTGAGTGGGCTGCGGGACAGACTGAAGGGGCTGAGGCGAGGGGTCTCAGGGTTTGAGGGGCCAGCAGAGGGATCTGGGTGGTCCTTAGAGGGGGCACAGGGGAAGATTTTGGGGGTCCGAGGGGGGTTTGGGAGGGGTCCTGGGGGGGGTCACTTGCAGGCGGTTTTGGGGGGTTTTGAGAGTGGCTCGGGACACTTATGGGCCTGGGGGGCTTTATGGAGAGGGTCTGGGGGAATTGGCGGGCACAGGGAGGTCTGGTGGGGGGCCTTTTTGGGGTATTGGGGGAGGCCAACGGAAAGATATGGGGAAGTGGGGGATCCGCGATGGAGGGGGTCGAATTTGGGGGGTTTGGAAATGTCCCAAGATGATTTTTTTGTTTTGGGGGGTTCCTTGGAGGTTTTGACACGTGGTCCACAGGTTGATTATTGGGGTCACGAGGCGTGGGATATTTATATGGCCATCGGGGGGGGGGGGTTTCAGGGAAGTTAGGGAGAGGGGTGGTCCCCGTATTGATTGAGTGGGTCCCCCAAAGTTAGGCCCCCCTCCCCTCAAATTTTGTGTGTCCCCGCCCGCCTGCAGGATTGAGCGATGTCACTCCGCCCAAACGCATCGGCCCTTACGTGCCCCGGGTGGGGGCCCAGGTGAGGAAAATGGGGGGTCTGGGGGGTTTGGGGTGTCTCTGGGCTTTTTGGGGGTCTCTGAGGGGATTTGGGTCTGCTGGCGGGATTTGGGGTCTCTGGAGATTTTTTGGGGGTCTCTGAGGGATTTTTGGGGTCTCTGAGGGATTTTTGGGGGTCTCTGAGGGGAATTTTTTATGGGGTTCTCTGAGCGCATGATTGAGGTTTGGGGTCTCTGAGGGGTTTTTGAGGTCTCTATGGGGTTTATTGGGGTCTCTTGTGGGGATTTGGGTGTCCTCTGAGGGGTTTTTTGGGGTCTCTGAGCGGGATTTTGGGGTCCTGAGGGATTTTTGGAGTGTCTCTGAGCTTGGATTTTTGGGGTCTCTGAGGGGTTTTGAGGGTCTCTTGGTGGTTTTTGGGGTTTCTGGGAAGATTTTTTTTAGGCGTATTTTCAAGGGTTTTTTAGGGTCTGCGAAGGGGGATTTGGGGGGTTCTCTGGGGCACATTTGGGGAGGTCTCTCAGGGGGTTCTTGGGGTTTCTGGGAGGATTTTGTGGCGGTCTCGAGGAGGGGTTGGGGTCTCTGGTGGGTTTCTGGGGTCTTCAGGGAAATTTGCGGGGGTCTTCTTGGGGGTTTTTGGGTTTTCTGGGAGGATTTTTGGCAATCTCTGAGGGGATTTGGGGCTCTGAGGGATTTTGGGGGTTCAGGGTGGATCATTTGGGAATCCTCTGTGGGATTTTGTGTGGGGTCTAGCAGGGTGGATTTGGGGGGTCTCAGGGTGGATTTTTGGGATCTCTGTGGGATTTTGGGGTTTCAGGGTGGATTTTGGGGGTCGCAGGTGGATTTTTGGGATCTCTGTGGGATTTGGGGGGCTTGTCGGGTGGATTTTGGGGTCCCAGGTGGATGTTGGGGTCAGGGTGGATTTTGGGGCTCAGGGTGATTTTGTGGGGTTTCAGGGTGGATTTTGGGGTCTCAGCGCGGTGGATTTTTGGGGTTTAGGGTGGATTTTGGGGTCTCAGGGTGGCGATTTTTTGGGGGTCTCAGGGTGGAATTTTGGGTCTCAGGGTGGATTTTTGGGGATCTGTGGGATTTTGGGGGTCTCAGGGTGGATTTTGGGGGTCTCAGGGTGGATTTTGGGGATCTCTGTGGGATTCTGGGGGTCTCAGGGGTGGATTTTGGGGGGTTTCCTCGGGGAGTGAGTTTTGGGGGTCTCGGGGTGGATTATGGGCTGCTGGGGGTTAATTTCTCATGTTGTGGATTTTGTGGGGGTCTCCTAGGTGGATTTTGGGGGTCTCAGCTGGTGGATTTTGGGGGTCTCGGGGTGGATTTTTTGGGATCTCTGTGGGATTTTGGGGGGTCTCAGGCGGCATTTTGGGGTCTCAGGTGGATTTGGGGGTCTCAGGGTGATTTTGACGGGGTCCTCAGGGTGGATTTTTGGGATCTCTATGTGGATGGGGGTCTCAGGCGTGGATTTTTGGGGTCTCAGGGTGCGATGGATTTTGGAGGTCTCAGGGTGGATATTTGGAGGTCTTCAGGGTGGCATTTCCCCCAGCACAATCACGGTGTCGTGGGGCGCCCCGTTCAGTGGCCCGGCCCCTCCTGGAGCGGCTGGCGCAGCGAGGGGACCCAGGTGGGGTGAGGGCTGGGAAACCCCAAATTCGGGGGGTTTCTGACCCCCCAGGATTTGGCGGTTTGCCCCCGTAGGATTAGGAATTTACCCCAGAAACTTGGGATTTACCCCAAAATTTAGGGTTTGACCCAAGATTGGGGTTTCCCAAGAGATTCAGGGGGTTTGCTCCAGAGATTTGGGACGTTCTGAGCCCCGAGATTGGGGGTTTACACGTAGAAGCTGGGGTTTACCGAGATTTGGGTGTTTGCCCATAGACATTTGCGGATTTACCTCACAGACTTGGGGTCTGCACCATAGATCCATGATCCTTCCCAGCCCCCAAGCTCTGTAGGTTCCCTTTCTCAGCCCCAAAAAATCCATAGATCTCAGCCCCATAAATCTCTGGCATCCCCAGCCCCATAGATCCTATGGATCCCTTTCCCGCCCCATAAATCCTAGAGTTCTCAAGCCCCATTAAATGTGTGGATCCACGCCCCATAGATCCATCGGGTCCCTTTCCCAGCCCCAGCAGATCCCTGGATCCCTTTCCCAAGCCCCATAAATCCATAGATCCCAGCCCCACAGATCTGGTGGGATCCCTGGATCCCAGCCCCACAGCTCCGGCGTGTCTCTGCCCCACAGCATCCCTGGATTTCCCCTGTCCCAGCCCCATAGATCCTAGATCCCATCCCCAATAAAATCCTGGATCTCAGCCCCACAGCTCGTGGATACCAGCCCAGCCCCATAAATCTGCGGAATGCGCAGCCCAGTTTAGTCCCTGGTATCCCCTTCCAGCCCCACAGATCTGTGGTGGATCCTGGATCCCAGCCCCACAGCTCGGTGTCTCTGCCCCACAGGTGGAGCTCCGCAAGGCTCTGACCGATTTTGTCCAGCGGGAGTTCGAGGCTCTGCGGGGCCACGCCCGGACCCTGCACCCCGCCCCATAACTGGGGGGCTCTGCCCCACAACTCGGGGTTCTGCCCCATAACTGGGGGTTCTGCCCCATAACTGGGGGTTCTGCCCCACAACTGGGGGGCTCTGCCCCATAACTGGGGGGTTCTGCCCCATAACTGGGGGTTCTGCCCCACAACTCGGGGTTCTGCCCCATAGCAAGGCCCTCCTGCCCCATAAACGGGGATTTTACCCCAAAATTGGGGGTCTTGCCCCAAAATGGGGGGTCCTACCCCACAGCAGGGGGTCCCTGGTGGAGCCCCTGCCCCATAGAGAGGGGTCCTGCCCCCCCCCGAGCCCCCCAACTGTGCACGGTGCCAATAAAGGAAGGTGGAACCTCGGGGGTCTCTGGGGGCATTGTGGGGGTCCCACAGGGGAATTTGGGGTCTCTGAGGGATTTTGGGATCCCAGAGGGGATTTGGGAGGTCCCAGAATGGAATTTGAGGTCTTAGGGGGGAAATTTGGGGGTCCCAGGGGGGAATTTTGGGCTCCAAAACCAACTGAGTCCCAACCCGAGGTGCTTTTATTGAAGCAGAAAAAAGGGGAGGGGTCCCCATTGCCCCCCAAAAAAACCCCTGGGAAGAGGGGAGGACAAGAGGGGGGGTTCAGCCTCCCCAAAACGAGTCTTGGACCCCTCAAAAAACGAGATTTGGACCCCAAAAAAAGGGTGGAAYGTCCCAAAAATGACGCCAGAACGCCCCCAAAAATTGTGTTGGAGGCGTGGCCTTGTCACGGGGGCGGGGCTTGGTCCGGGAGAGGGTTTGGGGGCGTGGCCTGGTCCTAGGGGCGGGGTTTAGAACCGTTGTGGGCGTGGTCTGTAGCTGTTGTGGGCGTGTCCTGGTGTGGCCCCGCCCCTCACTCCTCCTTCTTGTCCCGGGGTCCGTCGTGGGCGGCCTGGGAGGGCAAAAAGGGGAAATTGGGGGGGGGGTCCTGAGGGGGTTTGGGGGGTCCCCAGAGGGATTTGGGGTGGTTTGAGGAGGGGATCTGGGGGGTTTGGGGGTTGGGAAGGGTTTGGGGGGGTCCTGAGGGGATTTTGGGGGGGTTGAAGGGGTCCCAATGGAGATTTTGGGGGGGTTTGGGGTATTTCAGGGTGTATTTTGTGGTCTTTTAAGGGGTATTTTGGTGATATTTTAGGGATATTTTGGGGGTATTTTTGTGGTATTTTGGGGGATATTTTTGGGGTGTTTTTGTTGTATTTTTGTGGTATTTTGGGGTGGGTTTGGGTGGTATTTTCGTGGTATTCTGGGGGTATTTTGGGGAGGGGGGTTTGGGTATTTTTGTGGTATTTTGGGGGGTATTTTTGGGCTATTTTGGAGGATATTTTTGGGGTGTTTCTGTTGTATTTTTGGGGTGTTTTGGGGGATATTTTTGGGCTATTTTGGGGTGTTTTTGTTGTATTTTTGGGGTGTTTTTGTTGTATTTTTGGGGTGTTTTGGGTTACCTGCAGCCTGGCGTGCTCCTCCAGCAGCCGGTCGTACTCGCGGGTCAGGCCCTGGGCCTGGCGCCTCATGGCCTGCACCTCGCTCTCGGCCTTCTCCAGAGCTGGGGGGAATTTGGGGAAATTTGGGGGATTTTTGGAATTTTTTATGACACCCCAAACCCCCCCTGATACCCCCAAATCCCCCCTGGACACCCCCAAATCCCCCACAATCCCCATAACCCCTCATGGCCTGCACCTCGCTCTCGGCCTTCTCCAGAGCTGGGGGGAATTTGGGGAAAATTTGGGGGATTTTTGGAATTTTTTATGATCCCCCAAACTCCCCTGGACACCCCCAAATCCCCCAAACTCCTCCCAGTCCCAGGACCTCGCTCTCAGCTCTCCCCAGGCCTTTAACCTCCCCAAAATTCCTCTTCAACCATCCCAAACCACCCTAAATTCCCAAAATTCCACCCCAAAAAATCCCTCAGACCGCCCAAAATTCCCCTTTAAACCCCTCTAGCCCCCCAAAATCCCCCAAATCCCCCTTTAACCCCCTGAAACCCTCCTAAAATCCCCCAAATCCCCTTTAACACCCTCAAAAATCCCCAAAATTCCACTTTAACCCTCCCAGACCCACCCCAAATGCCTTTAAAATCCTCAAAATTCCCCTTTAACCCCCCCAAATCCCCCTTTAACCCCCTCAGACCACCCTAAAATCCCCAAAATTCCCCTTTAATCCCCTCAGACCCCCCTAAAATCCTCCAAACTCCCCTTGAACCCCCCAGAAATGCCCCAAAAAACCCCAAATTTCCCCCCTACCCTTCTTGCTGAGCTCCAGCTCCTCCTTCAGCGACTCCACCTTGGCCTTGAGGGTCTCGTTCTCGTCCCGGGTGGGCGACGGGGCCCCCCCAGACTCCTTCAGTTGCTGGGGGGGCACAAAAAAAAAAAAAAAAGGGAGTTCAGGGTTTTGGGGGGGTCTGAGGGGTTAAATCAGGGGYGTTGGGGTTTTATCCTGATGGTTTTTGGGGGTTTATTCCAATTTTTTTAGGTTTTTTGGGGGGTTTATCGTGATTTTTTTGACTTATCCTGTTTTTTGGGGGCGGTTTATTCTGAGGTTTTTATTCTGAGGTTTGTTTCTGATTGGTTTTTTTTTTAGGGGATCCCAAGGTGGGTTTTAGGGTATCCCGGTGGTTTCATGGTTTTCTTTCAGAAGTTTTAGGGCTGTTTTAGTCGGAATCTGGGTGGTTATAGGGGATTTTTTTTAGAAATCTTCAGGTGATTGTGGGGTTGTTTTCATGTGGTTTTTGGGATTGTTTCAGAAGTTTTACAGCTGCTTTTTTGGGGTCCCAGGTGGTTGTGTGGCTGTGTCAGGAGTTTTAGGGTTGTTTTAAGGGATCCCAGGTGGTTTTGTGGTGTTTGCAGAAGTTTAGAGTTTTGTTTTTAGGTTGGAATCCCAGGTGTGTTTGTTAGTTTGGAATCCCAGGTGTTTTTGGGGTTGTTTTCAGAAGAGTTTACAGTTGCTGGTTTTTTTGGGGGTACCCCATATCTCGGACCCAGGTGGTTGTGGGTCTGTTTTCAGGTGTTTTAGGGCTGTTTTAGGGATCCCAGGTGTTGTTGTGGTTTGTTCTTCAGGTGAGTTATTAGGTTTGTTGCCATCCCAGCTTGTTTTGCCATCCCAAGAGTGGTTTTGGAGTGTTGTTTCCAGGTAGTTTTGGGTTGGTGTTTCCAGTGCGTTTTGGGGTTGTTTCCAGGCATGGTCTTTGGGTGTGTTTCCAGCAGTTTTTAGCGGTCACTCTGTACCTTCCTGAAGGGCGTCGTTGTCCTCCAGGTACTGCCGGGCGGCCTGGCTGGCGCCCTCGGCCTGCTTGCGGAACGCCTGGCTGGAGGCACCCAGGGCAGCCTGGGCCGAGATCAGCGTCACCAGGCGCCTCAGGAGGCTGGGGGGGACAAAAATGGGGGTGAGGAACCCCAAATTTAGGGTTAGGGACCCCCCCAAATCCCACTGAATCCCCCAAAACACCCCTGAATCCCTTCTGACTGCTCTGGGTCACTCAGAGCCCCTGAGCCCCCCAGGCCTGGCTGGAGGCACCCAGGGCAGCCTGGGCCGAGATCAGCGTCACCAGGCGCCTCAGGAGGCTGGGGGGGGACAAAAATGGGGGTGAGGGACCCCAAATTTAGGGTTAGGGACCCCCCAAAACCCCTCTGAATCCCCAAAACCCCTCTGAATCCCCAAAAACCCCCCTGAATCCCCCAGGGCTGCCCAGAGCCACCCCTGAGCCCCCCAGGCCTGACTGGAGGCCTCGAGTGCAGTCTGGGCCAAGATCAGGGCCAGGAAGTGCCTCACAATTTGGGGGGGACAAAAGTGGGGTTCAGGGACCCCTAAATTTGGTTTAAGGACCCCCCAAAATCCCAATGAATCCCCAAAAACCCCCCTGAATCCCCCAGGGCTGCCCAGAGCCATCCCTGAGCCCCCCAGGCCTGACTGGAAGCCTCGAGTGTGGCCTGGGCCGAGATCAGCGTCACCAGGCCCTCAAGAGGCTAGGGGGACAAATTTGGGGTGAGGGACCCCCCAAATTAGGATCAGTGACCCCCGAATTGTGGTTATGGAGCCCCAYATTGGGGTTAGGGACCCCCCTGGGTCACCCAGAGCTCCCCCTGAGCTCCTCGGGCCTGTTGGGCTCAGGCCTGGCTGCAGGCCTTGAGTGCGGCCTGGGCCAAGACCAGGGCCAGGAGGCACCTCAGGAGTTTGGGGGGGACAAATGGGGGTCAGGGACCCAAAATTGGGATCAGGGACCCCCAAATTGGGGTAAGGGACCCCCCAAAATCCCCCTTGACCCCTCTAAAATCTCCCCCAAGATCCCCAGGTCTGTACAAGCAGGGCCTGGCTGGAGGCCTCAAGTGTGGCCTAAGCTGAGATCAGGGCCAGGAGGTGCCTCAGGAGTTGGGGGGACAAACTTGGGGTCAGTGACCCCCAAATTGGGGTGAGGGACCCCCAGATTTGGGTCAGGGACCCTGAAAATCCCCCTGAATCCCCCCCTGAGCTCTTTGGGCCCGTGTGAGGCCTGGCTCAAGGCCATGAGTGCGGCCTAGGCCGAGATCAGGGCCAGGAGGC
>NDFG01000317.1:136862-161233 GCA_002167245.1 Sporophila hypoxantha
CTATACTCACTCTCCTCTTGATTACAGGTCTTTTAAATTACATATATATTAGAGCCTGGCAAATCCAGTCCTCAAATGATCCGCACTTGGGCCAATTTAAATTATCTTTCCGGATCATTTTTTTTGTCCATTCAAACATGCAATACTTAATCATTTTCTGTTTACTTTTTTCTCTTTGGGATTCCCATTCATCCCAAAACTGTATCATCATCCCCAGCGGGCTGTCCTGAGGAATGCTGCTCCCCTTCTGAGAACTCTCCTCACGGTTCCAGGTACTCCAAACGGCTGAGATTTCACACAATCTGCAGCCCTGGGTCAAGGGATTTACTCTTTCCCTGACCCATCTTGGGCGGCAATAAACCAAGAAATCCCCGGTACCAGGAGAATCTCAGTTTCCCACACTCACTCCGTGGTTCAACTTCCTCACTTACTATTTTGCCACACTGCCTTTTCCACTCTACTTGTTCCACTCCTATTTCTCCCTCTGCAATCTGTTCCCTCCTATCTCCCCTCTGCAATTTTAGCCCTGTCCTCTCACCACCTAATCACATACTAAAATGCCTGCTACCAACCCCCCCAAGGAAATTGACCTATTCAATCACTCTGTTTCTCAGTTTTCTTACTGAAGTCAATCCCTCCTGCCCAAGGACTTTCTACAGGTGCTTGGACCAGGATCTCCTCCTCCCCCGGGTCAAACCCTCCGGGTCCCCACTCGTTCACTTTTCTTTCACTTCCCTCCTTTTCCCGGCCGGCCTCCTCTCGGAGGCGCAAACGAACGCGGTACCGGGAGGTCCACTCACTTCGGGGGTCCGGGACTGCCCAGCCCCCGTCTCAAGATACTCCACACACACTCACACATGCATACAGCCGCCCCCGACCCAAAACCTCGTGATACTCACACCTCCTTTTCTCACGAGGGTCTTCGTGCACAAAGAAGTTTTCTATGGGTACTCTGTCTCCTATAAGCTGGCACCTCTGATGGAGCCTCTCTTGCGCGCTCTTAACAACTAATTTGCTTATGCGTTATTGTAATAAAAATTCTCTTTTCCCAAGGGAGAGTGGTCTAGCCTTGGGACACACGTAAAATCTGGTGGGAGCTCCTTCCCAGAAGCTATCCACCTCCCCGGAGCTAGGAGAGTTTCCCGGGTTTCGGCCAAAATTGTTATGTTTGCCCAATTATCCCTTCATAAAAAACACAAAATATTTTAAAATAACAGCAATTTTAATTGAATAATTTAAAAAATTATATTGACAATATAATTTGACTAAAATAAGGGATAATTTGGTTCCATAATAGCGCATAAGCAAAAGATAACCGCGGGGTACGGAGTGCAGGGCTCTTGGACCCCGGCCACCTCACGTACAAGCTGCCAAGGGAAGATTCACCCTTATAAACCAGGTGTCAGTAGCATCTCCTCCTATTTTCGATTCATCACACTTCTATCTCCGCCTTCATCACCACCTTTACGGCGCATGCTCCATCACTCGTGTTGGTGGTCGCACAAGTCTTTGGTGGTCGTCAGTGATGAAGGCCGTACTCTTCTTCTTTGTCCTTTAATTCACTTTTGGGTTACACATGCGCACTAAACTAAAACAATGTAAGCCAAAACTAACATTCTACTACATTTTAGCATCAAAGCGATAAATCTCTTATAATTAGCACTTTCGGGACCCAACCAGGTTTTCCCTTCTTCTTGTTAATTTGGTAACCGTTATCTCTTGCTATTTCCTCCTATCCTGAACATCTGCAGAGAAGAGGGGGCAGAGCCCCTCCTCTCGCTTTTCTTTTTGGCATTTCAAATTAACTGTTTATTATTTACAATATTGATTACTGTATCCATATTTGTTACTGTTTCAATTTTATAAGCCAGAATCACACCTATTTACCACAATATCATGAAGGAATGAAGTGCTTTGGTTGAGAGAAATGCATTGAAGGAAATGGCTTGGGGGGCTAGCAAAGCAAGATCTCAGAAATAGAGTGCCAGCTTAGTTCTCTGCTTCACAGACAAGTGAAGCAATTGAGGAGTGTCCTCCTGTGAAAACGGCTGACAGATCTTTCTGCACAACAGCAAACAACCGGCATCAGAAAGGTGTCTAAATAAATCCTAGCCAGGACAAGTTTGTCATCCAGTGTGTAAGGCACTCAGACTGCTAGCAGTGGTCTTGCTGCTGTGCCTGTTAGAATAGACAGAAAAGAAGGAGGAAACCAATTTTTCCCTCTAGTGTTTCAGGATGTTCCAAAGACTATTTTTCTGCCCTCGGGAGACAGCAAAAACTGTCAACAACTGAAATGCTTCAGAAATGAAATGATCTGAATCCCAACTCTATCTTTCCACATCAAATTTTAAGCCTAACTCATAACTGTAAAACAGAGAGAACAATTGAAAGATGAATGTACTGTACATACTCCTATATTGCCAGAGATAAGTCTTGTGTGCTAAGTCTGTTGAAAAGTCTCGAGTTCCTGGTAAAAAACTTGTACACAGCTCAGGTAGCTCCATCAGATTCTTTTCAGATTCATTCTACTCTTCAGTCTCACCACCTCTACCAATTGATTTCTAGAAGTCCTTCGAAAACAGTCCTATCCTTTCTCCGTTCTAGGAAAAAGATGGCAGTGACAAAAGTTATTTGCACACCCTGTTTTCTGAAAAGCCTGAACATCAAGCCTTAAGACTTGATCATGCCTTTTACTTCATAGCAACGTAAATTTTCAGGCAATGCAGAAAGCATGGGAGCCTCAAGCCAAAGAATTGAGGCTTTGTAATTCTTGGATTGCCTTCTTACTTAGCTAAGACAAGAAGTGGAAAGAGAATAGATTGGAGTTAGCAGTTGTTGAACATTTGCACCTAGTCTTCCACTTAAGAGGAGGTCAAGGCAGTTTTCTGGCCTCCCTCCACAAGCTGCAGCTTCCTTCAAGCATGTTCACCTGCTGTGGCATGAGCCCTCCACGAGCTGCAGTGTAGCTCTGCGTTCCTCCGGGACTGCTGGAGACAAGCTGCTTGACGATGATGTCCTCCAGGGACTGTGAGGGATTCTCTACTCTGTCAACTGGAGCACCTCCTCCTCCTCTCTTTGTCTGACTTGAGTATCACGGAGCTGCGTCTCATCCTCTTTTTTCCCCTCACTTGTCACTGCCTCTTCCTCTGTTTTGTGCTTTCGACAAGAGATTTGCACAGAGACTGTGGGCCCAGTTGAAGAAATGTGTCTTGCTAGAAAATGGGATGCTCTAGAAAACCATGATTTGATAGCGAAGAATAGTGGAAGTACAAATCACTGCTAAAGAAGCAGAAAATTGGCAAGGCTTCCTCGTAATACGTCCCCTCATTTTGCCTTCTTTCTCCTTCAGCTCTGGAAAGCCTACTGGCAGGAGACAGTGTTGTTTCAAGGAAAAGACTTCTTTAGATTCTGGGGTGCACGTTCACATGGCTTGAGAAAATGGAGAAAAGGCACTTTGTCTTTTGTGATCAATAGCATTAGCCAGTAGGGAAAAGCCTGAGCAACAAGAGCAGCTGAAAATCTGATGAGAGCAAGCAATATTCCTTGAGGGGCCAGGACAGAAGCATCGAGAGGTCGAATCATTGAATTGGAAGGGGCCCATCAGGATCATCAAGTCCAGCTCCTGGCGCTGCATGGACCATCCTGGAGAATCCCACCATCTACCTGAGAGCAATGTCCGAGACTCAGACAGGCGGATGCTGCCACCACTCCCTGGAGAGACTCTTCAGTGCCCAGCCATCCTCTGCTTCAAAACTTTTTCCTGATAGCCGACCTCAACTTGCCCTGACTCAGCTGCATGCCATTTCTTGGAGTCCTGACCTTGTAGACCTTATTTGAGGACTTTCTAATACCAAGCTGAGGCTGCCCTAGAGCAGAGCAGAGCAGAGCAGAGCAAAGACAATGCCTCCCTTGCCCAGCTGGCCATGCTGTGCCTGATGCAGCCCAGGACAGGCTCGGCCCTCCTGGCTGCCAGGCACTGCTGATGCACATTCAGCTTGCCATTGGCCAGGAGCCTGGCTCCCTTCCTGCAGTGCTTCTCTCCAGCCTCTTGCTCCCTAGTCTATAGGCACACCAGGACTGCCTGTGGCAGGTGCTGAATCCAGCCTTGCCCTTGTTCAACTCCATCTGCTTGGCGATTGCCTGTGGAATCCTCAAAACCAGAGGGCTTTTGGAAAGCTGGAAAAGGCAGGCCTCAGAGACAGCAGAACTGTCCTTGGAGCTAAGCAGTAGTCCTAAGGTTTGGCAGCAGAAAAACCAGATGAGAAGAGAAAAGTAAATAGAACAATGGTCTGTGTATTAGTGGCTTGTCTAGAAGAACTGCCTAAGCTACAGCAAAGTAGATCTAGCCAACGTTAGGAAGTTCTGAGCTTAATCATGGAGCTCTGTGCATTGTATCTTAAGCTCACAAGCAGGTCTTTTCTTCGAAAGAAGCAAGCATTGTTTGAAGCACAGGTCCATGTGCTTCTAGTGATTGGATAGAACTACTGTCAAGATGCTTTTGCTTTGTGGGATTGGTGAAACAACTTGGAAAGCAAGTTGTAACATGAAGGTCTTGTCTGCTGCTGGGCACATGAGCTGCTGGCAGCTTCCCATTAGTCATCAGCATGTCATCAGACTGATGCTGGAAAATACAACAGCTTGAGAGGCCGTCCCCAGCAGTCCCACCCATTCTGTGATTTCTGCCTAGACTTCCGGGCAGTGAAAATTCCCATCTCTCCTAGTTGGCAAGACCTGTCTGCAAGGTCTCTGTGTCCTCAAAGGAGTTAGTTGACAGCTCTCCAATTGAGTGTCTTTGCAAACTTGCTTCCTATTCCTTCAAGTGCTGTGTCCAGGTTGGTCAAAAGATCTTGAGGAGAACTGGCCCAAGGATGATACCGTCTTAGCCACTGAAATGAGCGCTTCCTACTTCTTCTTGTTCCTTAGTGCAGAAATCACAACAAATGTCTTCTTGGTTTCTTTTTCTTCCATGCAGATATCTTTGCTTATGCTCATGCTTTTAATCCCAACAGTAGCTGACATGACATTTACAGAAACAGCAAGAGCACACTTTTCCTGCTGTTCCTAGACTTAACAATGTTGCAACCTGTCCATCAGGGACCTTTGCAAGTCAAGTCGGACTTCAGCATTTCTCATCAATGAATGTCCTCAGAAGAAAACTTTGCTGCATACTCTGTACGACTGAAGACTAGATGATCGTGAGTTAGCATCACAATCATTTCAGCCCAGAGCCTATCCTTTAGCAGGGAAAAAATTGCAAGAAGAGCTATTTGATGCAACAACATAGCTGAGAAACAAAACAACTAGGATCCTCCAAAGGCTTCCCTGCAGTAGAAATGGACTTGTATGAATAGAGAAGATAAAGAGGTGGTTGAAAGGCTATATCCTGCTAGCTAAATTGGATCTCATCCTGTAGATGAAAGATCAAGGAGCTCAAGTGGAGCTCGAGAGACATGTCCAGATCATGAGCTACAGCAAAGCATTTTGCAAGGAATTAGCATTCTGGTGGGCTGGGCACTTAGGTTGAATCTGCCACACCCATTCACTTCTGGGACGGAATTGGGAGTGCTAAATCATAGCTGCTGCTGCTGCTGTGCAAAGTCAAAGAGATCCATCCAAATGGTATGGTTAGTGTGAACACTCTCACTCTCGAGTGTAAAACACTCATAAGCTATAAATCAGTCTTAGGAACAAAATGAAATCAAGCCGTCATACCATCTTGGAATGGAAAACATGTTCAAAATGTTCTTTTCTTGATGTTTTCTTCTTTAGTCTTTTTCTTTTTTCTATTTTTTTTTTATTTTTTAACTTTTTAATCCCACATGATGTGATTCATAATTTCAAGCATTCTGGAATGCTTTCAACAGAAGAAGCCAGCATAGTAGTTTTATTCCAGGCTCTTGCCACTTCCATGCTTCTTCATGACAGGTTTGGAATCTACTCACACGTCAATTGGTGGGTTTTTATCTCTTTTCCCAGAGACAACTTTGAAAGGACTACTAACCCTAAAAATCACCATTTCTCTGGTTTCCAAGCTTTCTGAGAAAGTTGTTTTGGTTTTGGTTGGTTTTTGTTTTTGTTTTTTTGTGTTTTTTGTGTTGTTGTTGTTGTTGTTGTTGTTGTTGTTGTTGCATCATTCCTGATGTCTTCAGTCCTACTACAAGAAGTAGTTAAAGGTAAATCTTATTTGAAAGAGACTGTTAAAGCTAATGAAATGCTAGTCTTGGTATTTGTATGGTTTAAATCCTTTGAATTCCAAGATTGCCTTCCTGAATCCTCAGTTGAATTAGAAAACCATGTGTTTCTAAAACAGACCCAGTTGAATTGCTTCTGCAAATTGACCTTCATTTGATAGGATTGGACTTCAAGAAATCTTCTTTCATCAAACCTTTCGAGTTTAGATTTGACATCATATGTGACCCTTCCATCTGTCTGAACTGTATTTCATGTGGTGAGTTTCTCAGTTGCTTCAAATAGGAGAGAATCTTTTCCATTGCATAGCATGTTATCTGAAGACCTCCTGTCGCTTTCTTCATTTGCTTGAATGGGAAGACAAGGGACATAGATGCTGAATCTTATCTTTGAGAGTCTACTTTTACCTACCAGTGTGTTTCTAGGGACTAGAAGCAATTTCGGCTTGAAAGAAGGTCTTGTCACCATCCGCGCATACCAGCGGGGTGGTGACGGTTCGTTAACTGATCTGGAGTGCAACAGACAAGACGGAAAGGCGATTGCAGTATCAAAACAATGCACCTTTCCAGAATGACCAGAGCAAATGTGTGAAAGGAATTAGGGAGAGGAAAGAATAGAAAAGAGAGGAGAAAGAGAGAGGCAGTTGTCCTTGCTTGACTAGATGATGCTTTTATCGCCAATCGTCTTGTTCTCTTGATGCTGAAGAAGAAGTCTTGCACCCTGAAGACTTGTTGCAGAGAGTGAAGGAAGGGGGGAGAGAAGCAGCATGCAGTTTGTTTGAGACGCTGCACTCAGCCCTCCACATTCCTGCTCCTGACTGTGTTGTCTGTGGATGACAGAGAGCGGGACAGAGCTCTCCTTTGCTTTTAGTTGGTTTTAGCTTGCTGAGGCAAGGATGTTGCCTGGAGCGTGGTTGTTGTTTCTTTTTTCCCTTTTCTTTGGACCTCTTGAAAGCTGCTCTGGACTGAACAGCCAGAAGAGCAGCGGCAGCTAGCAGCTGTGGCCCACTAGGCCGGGCCTGGCCCGTGACATTTTGTCATGCTTTGACACTGGCGCAATCCCAGTGCCCCCACGAAAAGACCTCCTGCCTGGTGTGTGCTGTGAGATGAACTGCAAGCCGGGGAGGGGACTTTCTCAGTTGGTCATCTCTTTTGGAGCAACAGGGGTTTTCTTGTTGAATATTGTTTAGGTTGGATTGTTTAGGAAACAGGTTTTCCCACTTCTTTCCAAGGAGCTCTTTGCTCTTGGACCGGCTGGGAGAGGGCCAAATGAATCTGCTTTCCTAGAGGAGCCTTTGGGGGTTCTCTCCAAAATTTGCCCTGAAGCAGGACAGGAGTCTAGCTATTAAAGGTGGAGACACAAAGTCCTCCTAGTCCAGCCAATAGAGTTTGCCTAGTCACCTTGGGAAGATCTCAATCCTGGCTAACTCAGGATCTCTTCTAGTCCATTGCTGAGGGGGGAAACAGATCTTGAAATGGCTGAGGGGGAACAGATCCAATCAAGAAGAAGAAGTCTCTTGAAATGCTGAGGGGGAAAAAGGTATTGAAGACGGCTACAGACAGTTCATGTTGTCAGCAGGAGAAGTCAATAGCAGCAGTGAGTGGGAGCCATTGTTTCAGGACTGCTTTCTATGGGAAAGCAGTCTAGGTGCAGTGAACACATCTGTAGGCAACACTTAGCAGGCATGCTGCTTCAGTCAGGCCAGCAGCCCTGCATCAGAATGACGGTGGTCCCCGTCTGAGTCCTTGGTAGGGGGGCTTCAATCTCTGTCCCTGACGGTGGTAGTGGAGCAGATGAAGAATATTCCATGTCTTGGGGGGGGGGGGGGGGGTTGCCAAAGGTGCCTCAGCAAGTTGATCCGGCCAAGAGGTGGGAAATTCCTGGCCCATTGTGGCCAAGCAGGTGCAAGCATATAGGCCGCATGGCCCTTTGGCAGGCCCTGCTAGAAGCAGTCACTGTAGACACAGCTGTGAAGAATCACTTGGCAGGCCAGAATTCTGACTCAGGGGCCCAGGATTTTTGGCCTTTATCCACCACCGGCAGGCCGGAATTCCCATCAGGTCTTTAGGCTCCCAATGTCTGTCCTGCAATGGTCGTGAGGCATATGAGGAGAACTTCAGAAATCTATTGACTGAAGCAGCCAAAAAGAATGCAAAACATGTAATTGAGGGGGAAAAAAACCCCAAACTCAAACCATTGGAGCAAGATCATTCTAGAGAATGCCATGTATCTATGAAAATACTAAAACTTCTATTTTCCAAGGCATCTACAAGTCACCCTTTTGCATCTTTATTGTTTTGTTTTGTTTTTGTTTGAAAGCTCTGACACTTATCTGATTCCTTTTTGAGCTAGTTCAGCTCATGAATCTGGTAAGAAAGCAGCTGAAAAGAAACAGAAACCTACAGGGAACAGGATGCCACTTCAGCCATGTTGTAGGGAAGCATAGGTCGGCCTTCTGTGTGTAGAAATCTGTCTGTCATCTAGGAAAACCAATGTGTAGCGCTACTTCTTTTGAACTTTCCCTTTGCTACCGTCTTCCTGAATGATCAAGATGGTTTCCAAGCAAACAACAGCCGGCCCTCTAAGCTACTCCCCAAACGATTGCAATGGAATAACTTGATCGGTGAAGAGTTGGCTTGCAAAGCTGAAGATGATGTCAAGAATGTTGGATGTGGATTCCCATTGTTTGGGATCACTTATCCTTAGGCTCCCATGGAAGTCTAGGAAAAAATGAAGTAGCCACAAGGCTCTTTTACAGCTGTTCTTGTCTTCTTGGGATAGTAAGGACTTAGGGTAGTAAACAAAAGTGGGGTGAGTTTGACTATTGACTTGATGGCTGTTTCACTTGGAATGAACTGCTTTGCATTTCAGCTTCCCTATCAGTAGAATGAGAAGAAGAAGATCTTCCTTCCTGCCCAAAGATGCTGAATGATGCCTGTGATGCCACGGACTTCAAAACGAAAACCATTGGGATTGAAAGGAAATACTGGCATGCCACAAGGTAAGTGGAGTGAGCTGTGTTTCCTCCTCAGCTTGACTGTGATAGTAGAATTGGATTGAGCAGCTGCAAAACTTTGTCTTAGCATAGTCTGGTGACATATCTCAGTAGAGCAGCAGCGTCCCAGTCATCTGTTTTGTTAATGCTGGAGATGATCTTCTTGGCCTTCAAGACTGGTTCTGACAGCAAAGGTGGGGAGAAGAAGAAGAAGAAGCACGCAGTTTGTTATCAGAGGCTGCACTCCCTCTTCTAAAAGCAAAAGTGCTCCACATTCTGTGCTGCACTGTGTTGGCGCGGGCCCTGACGGAGCAGAAGAGAGTGTTCCTTTGCTTTTCAGTTGGTTTAGCTGGCTGAGGCAGAGTTTCCCCTGGACTGTGTTTTTTGCTTTGCCTTTTCTTGCAACTGTTGAAAGCTGCTGCGGCCTGGGAGCTGGGGAGCACTGAGAGCTTGCACTTTGTGGCCTATGGGGGCCTAGTCTGGGCAGCAGCCTTTGCCAGTGCCAGAGGGATTGCTAAGAGAGCCAGCATCCACAGGAGAGACTTTCAGAATAGGTCGTCTCTTCAGAGTGGCGATTGGGTTTTGTCATCTGGTCCTGTTGACTTTTTTGTGCTGGGGAGTGCTTGGCCTGTTAAAGAAACAGGTTTTTTCCACTTCTCTCAAGGAAATTTTTCCCAAAGCAGTTGAGGGGAGGGGCCGTGAGGTGGGCTTTCTGGCAGGGGGGAGAGCTGGGGGCCTGAGCCATAAACTGAAAGGAATTGAGGAATTTTACAGGAGCTGAGTTTCAGTTCGAGAGAAGCCTTCTTCGAGTTGATCCAAATCAATAGGTAGGCCTTGATGAAGTTAAGAGTTAGGAGTTGAATTGATTGCTTGGCAACATCATGTTTGGTTAGCTGGGTTTCTAATGAAGACTTAGAAACTGATCAAGAGCTTTTAGGAACAGAAGACAATTGTAGGCCTCCTCTGTTCTGAGACCAATGAAAGATGGGGAATGGCAGTTCTACAATGGCTTCATTTGTCATCTTTCCATTGAAAATGTAGAAAATTCAGAAGGCGGAAGGCTTCATTGATTTCCTCATTTTTGGACCCCTCCCCATGAAAGGGACCACCGACTCCTTTGGAGGAACAAATGACTCATGCTTCATAGCTTTTGAACGTTTTACCATACCAAGTGGGGAATGGATCTACTAAAATGACGAAGATGGAGTTGTAGTTTGGGTATTCAAACTTGTAGAGCTCCAAGGACTCTGGAATCCCTGTAATCCAGTGTGTATTTGGGAGCTATCCTGCACGCTGCCTGGTCTTGCAAGAAACATACACTTTCTAATTTCAACTCTTGGAGAGTCTTTGTCCGTCACAGTTGGCTAGCAGTACTAGACCAAGAAGTTGAAGAAATCAGCCCTTCTTGAGGTTTGCTGCCAAATTTGCCCTCAAGCAGGACAAGCAGGATGTGCAACTTCGAGAATGATGGAATCACTTGGGTTGGAAAAGACCTTGAAGAACTTGAGTCGAAATGGAATTAGCAAATCCAACCATCAAGAAATGCTTTTGCTGTCTGAAGAGAACAAGGTTGATCTGGAAAGCTTTGCAAGTCTTTGTGTCATCACAAGCATGCTGTCCAATGCTAGATGGGTATAGAAGAAGAAAGCTGTGCAAATCAACAGAATGATTCTCAGGGTAGGATCTTGGCATGTTTCATCCTTCTTCCCGACTTTTCCAATGAATTCTTTTGATCAAGTCATGATTGGAATTGTTCCTCTTTTGGTGGTTCTGACTGTATTCCTGACATTTTTGGCATAGGAATGCCGAATGGGTTAATTCAGCTAGTTTTTCAGAGCAAGATTTAGTCTGGCTTAAGCTGGAGGCAGAACTATTGAAATCCTCCAACTTCCTTCTTGGTACCTAATTTCTATTCCAAAATCAGTGCACCATCTTGTCCCTTAAGGTCCAACTAGCTCAGTTGATAGCAACAGGGTGACATTAGTAGGGCTGACGTGATGCTTCCCACAGAAGCCCTAAGGGTGCACCACTAGCAGACAGGAATTCCATGCAGTTGAGTGACCATGCCAGTGCTGACTTTGGAGCACCAGAAGAGTAGTACTAGAGAGATTTGATCGAGAGCTCTCTGGAGAAGTGGCCTGAAGAAGGCAGCGGAAATCCCATCTGTGCGTTTGGAGAAAAAATTGGAATGCCATTAACAGAAAACCATCTACAAATCGAGCTAGTTTTCTGCAGATTATGCGTCAACTATATGCATGACATGGACAGTTTTCCATGAGTCTGAGTTAGGAGTTTTCTGTGAGTTTGCAAGCAGCGCACACAATGCCAGTGTTGTGCGGCTTCGTTCTTCGCCTTTCGGAAGCTGCTTCTCTCTCTGTCTACCGGGAGCGAAGAAGCGCTCTTCGAGCGCAGAGCATTGTGTGCCGGTGCGGTGCGCTCCGGAGCGCGGCTTCTGCGAAAGAAGCCCGGGACCGGCGCTTCTGTTCGGACAGCTCCGTATCTTCGTCTTCTGCGTCCCTTGTCACCTAGATCTGAGCAAAAAGCTTTCCACGATGTCTCGCAAGGAGAAACTGTGCCAGCACAGAAAACATCTCCAAACGAGTTTCTAGAGGCTGCACAGAGTCTGCAGAGTGTTTTGCACGAAGCAAAAGAAAGTTGTCCAAAACTGCTTCTATTCGAATATGAACGTGAAAGGAAAAGTCAGGAGAGTGGAAAAATAGTGTTTTCTATCAGTTTGCAGCTGCGCACACAATGCCAGTGCTGAGCTGCTTTGTTCTTCGCCTTTCGCTAACTGCCTCTCTCTGCGGCTTTTAGAGGCGAAGAAGCGGCTTTTTCGTGCAGAGCATTGTGCCGATAAGGCAGAGCATTGTGCCGGTCATGCAGAGCATTGTGCGGATAATGCAGAGCAATGTGCGGATAAGGCAGAGCGCTGTGCCGGTCACGAGAGCATTGTGCCGGTCGCGCAGAGAGCATTGTGCCGGTCGCGGTGCGCTCCGGAGCGCGGCTTCTGCCGAAAGAAGCCCGGGACCGGCGCTTCTGTTCGGATAGCTCCGTATCTTCGTCTTCTGCGTCCCTTGTCACCTAGATCTGAGCAAAAAGCTTTTCCACGATGTCTCGCAAGGAGAAACTGTGCCAGCACAGAAAACATCTTCAAACGTGTTCTAGAGGCTGCACAGAGGTCTGCAGAGTGTTTTGCACGAAAGCAAAGAAAGTTGTCCAAAACTGCTTCTATTCGAATATGAACGTGAAAGGAAAAGCAGGAGAGTGGAAAAATAGTGTTTTCTATCAGTTTGCAGGCTGCGCACACAATGCCAGTGCTGGACTGCTTTGTTCTTCGCCTTTCGCTAACTGCCTCTCTCTCGGCTTTTAGAGGCGAAGAAGCGGCTTTTTCGGTGCAGAGCATTGTGCCGATAAGCAGAGCATGTGCCGTCATGCAGAGCATTGTGCGGATATGCAGGCAATGTGCGATAAGCAGAGCGCTGTGCCGGTCACAGAGAGCATTGTGCCGGTCGCGCAAGAGCATGTGCCGGCGCGGTGCGCTCCGGAGCGCGGCTTCTGCCGAAAGAAGCCCGGACCGGCGCTTCTGTTCGGATAGCTCCGTATCTTCGTCTTCTGCGTCCCTTGTCACCTAGATCTGAGCAAAAAGCTTTTCCACGATGTTCGCAAGGAGAAACTGTGCCAGCACAGAAAACATCTTCAAACGTGTTCTAGAGGCTGCACAGAGGTCTGCAGAGTGTTTTGCAGAAGCAAAAGAAAGTTGTCCAAAACTGCTTCTATTCGAATATGAACGTGAAAGGAAAAGTCAGGAGAGTGGAAAAATAGTGTTTTCTATCAGTTTGCAGGCTGCGCACACAATGCCAGTGCTGGACTGCTTTGTTCTTCGCCTTTCGCTAACTGCCTCTTCTCGCGGCTTTTAGAGGCGAAGAAGCGGCTTTTTCGAGGGCAGAGCATGTGCCGATAAGGCAGAGCATTGTGCCGGTCATGCAGAGCATTGTGGGATAATGCAGAGCAATGTGCGGATAAGGCAGAGCGCTGTGCCGGTCACAGAGAGCATTGTGCCGGTCGCGCAGAGAGCATTGTGCCGGTCGCGGTGCGCTCCGGAGCGCGGCTTCTGCCGAAAGAAGCCCGGGACCGCGCTTCTGTTCGGACAGCTCCGTATCTTCCTCTTCTGCGTTTTTTGTCACCTACATTGAACAAACAGCATTTCCAGTATGTCTCGCAAGGAGAAACCTTGCCAGGCACAAAAAATCTCCATACGAGTCTACAGTTTGCACGGTGGTTGCAGAGTGTTTTGCAAGAAGCATAAGAAAGTCGTCCAGAACGCCTTCCATTCAAATATTAATGTGGGTTTAACAGACAGCAGATTTATAAGGTATTGTTGTGTATAATTTTTAAAGCTGTCGCAAGGAGAAACTCTACCAGAACCTCCAACTTTCCCTGATTGTGCCCCGATCTTTCATTTGCTGCACATTCCAGAAGCACCCCTCTTGCTTAGTTAGCTGCAGTTGTTTTCAAATTGCCAGGCTCCCTGTCCCCTCCTCCCCATTTCCAACAGACCAAGCACATGACTTTCCAGGAAAAAGTCCAGGGAATAGATCCATGAAAAAGACGCTTTTACTTGGAGAACAAAACCCTATCACGAGAAAAAAGATTGTCCATTCTTGGGGACCCAATACACCCATCTTTGTGCAGCAGGAAGAGGGCTATCTGCGTGTGTGAATGGCAAGTGTACGCGCCCAAAAAGCAGAGCCACGATGTCATAACCAACATGTAGCAAGTGTGGATGTGTAGAATTTCCTGCTCTTTTTTGGATCTTTTTTCTCCAAGTTAATTTGCTTTTCAAGATTTTCTAGTCATTTGAAAAAGTCTTCTGTGTTGATGTGAGAGTAGAAATCTGCATAAGGCTTCCTGTGTAAAAGCAGGGTAATCCTTTGGATTCTGATGATGACAACTCTTTGGAAGATAATCTTCTTTATCCTGCACCAATCAATCTTTCTTCCTCTTTTGGAATCTTTTTGTTGCTGAAGGTAATAACTCTTTGCGATGATGTGCTTTCTTAGAAGGTGTAAAAAATGAGATCCTCATTTGTATTACAGAAATACAAAGAAGGTCCCTTTCCACGTCCCATTCCCATCATTTTCAATTTTGAATTTTTGAAGTTTTCTTTTCAAGAGCTAATTCTATCCCTTGGAAAAGTGCTTTGAAATGCCAAGTTTTGACCACCATCTTTGTTCTTTCTTCATTTCTAAGCTTCAAACATGATATTGAAAGCTGACAGTAATCCATTGGACATCTCCACTGTTTCACTTTTTGAAGTTTTTTTAACAAACAACTAAACCACTCCAAAAGTGTCGACGGGAGGAGGGATGTAAGAAAGAGGCGGGAAGGAGGGCAAGAAAAAAGAGAAAGACGAGAAAGAGAGAAAAGAATCTGAAGAAAGACTTGATCCTGAGAAAGATACGGAGAAAGAGAGAAAAAGTAGAAAGAGGATGAAAGAAAGAAAGAAATAAGGAAAGGAAAAAAGAAAGAAATGATAAGAAAAAGTAAAGAAAGATAACGAAAGAAAGAAAGTAAAGAAAGATATAATCAACTAGGCAAAGAAAAAGAAGAAACGTAAAGAAATTGTAAAAATGATAAAATATTTGGATGCCATGCTCAAGAGCGAAGTCTCCGATACTAGATATAGTGCTGATCCAATGGAACATATTTGTGAGACCCAACAGTATTCAACTCTCTTGGATAGCAGTTTGTCGAAATGAATAGTTGTTCTTCTCTATCTTCAACTACTTACTTCTTACTGCACAGAATTGAATCTTTTTACCAGTAGAAGCATAGAATGTTGGGGTTAGGAGCACCTTTAAATTCACCTAATTTCACCCCCCGTTCTTTGGCAGGACACCTTCACATAGACCCCTATTAAGCTCAAGAGCCCTTCAAGCTGCCTTGAACACTTGCAGGAATGCGGTCACCCCACACATGTTCCGTGTTGACAACCTCCTGGAAGGAATTTCTTTCCCCCAAAATCCAAAGGAAACATCTCTCTTGAGGTTACAAGCCATGCCCATACTTTTCCTATTTGTTAGTGGTGCATGTGGCTGTTTTTGCCACGGGTTCACGGGCTCCTAGTTACAATGTTAATGTTAGATATTTGATTATGAAGTTCTCATATACCTAAGATGTGGCACCTGTCCTGGTCTCCCTCCCCCATTTCTTGCCCCAGCCAACCCTGTCAGTTCTAGTCTCGGTTGCTAAGTTACTCACTCCTGTTTTGTTACAAATTTTAATGTTCAATCTTTTGACCCCTCCTATGTCGCTATGCCAACCCACTTTTGTCCATCACCCTCCTGGCCCCTTCCCCAGCCCTAAGAACTTTCCATCTGCAGGCGGTAAAGTAATTGGGCAAACTCCCAAATCCCTACACATGCTCTTTACGCAGATTTGTGATTCTGCTTTTTTATTAAGTGATGATCTTCTGTTTCTTGGTCTGGGGCGAGTTATCCTCCCCCCAGGCCACTCTGAAATGTTACTTCAGTTCACCGCCCTCGCGGGCAGACCCAGGGCAGTTTTACTCAACTCTGTACCCCTTTTCCGCCTCCCCCGCCCAGATAAATTCCCACTGCTGAGAGCCTGACCTGCCTTACTCCTCAATCTTTATGCGACTCTCTTTCGCTTGGTGCCTAGAAAAGCTTGATCCTTTCAGCCCGGACGAGGCAGCCTACCCAGTTACGCCGGGGAGGGCTTCAGACCGGAACTGTTTGACTGCTGGGAAAGTGATGGTGGACTCTTAGGCAAGGCTCTTCTAAGGATCCCAGCATACCTTTATCAGCCTGTGCCTTCTGTAGCTCATCTGCCTCCTTCTGCTAGGCTGTCTTCAGCTTACTGGAGAGCTGCTCGGAACAATTTGCCCAGAGAGCTGCTCTTCTCCAGGCTGGGAAAAACACCTGCAGGGACTCCTGCCTTTGATGACAGACTCCATGTGCTGCACTTGGTGGCTCAGACCATTCTTCTCTGCAATTGATCTGGAGGATGCTCGCCACTTGTTTGATACGTTCGTTCATTGCGTACAGGTTAAGAAATAGTGGATTTTTCAATCAAGTCACACTCTGAAATGATCAGAAGTAATTACTTAAAAGCCAAAATAGAATTTGGAGGAAAGGGTCCTAAAGCTGTGGGGCCCGTTAGACCCGGCCATCTCTTGATTGTAATGAAACATTCCTTGCAGATGTTAATGATAGCATGAACCAAAGCCAAAGTGAGGGATGCTACTTAAGGCAGTATGTATCTACCTGCTTAGGGGATATGTTCTAAAAACACAATGCCAACCGAACAATTGAGAGCAAGACGATTGACATTGTTATGTATACTAAAACCATATATCCCTTACAAAAAAAACAACAATACTTAAAAAAATACAGCAGTTTTAATGGAGAAATAATTTAAAAAAATGTTGAGAAAATTGAAATTCCAAATTCCCTTTTATTCTGCTAGCAGGGTTTCCATACAGTGGAGTTCTTAACACATTGCTCCTAAGACCTTCTGGTAAAAACAAAGAAGGAGGGTTATTATTCGTCATGAATGTACAGGTTCTTCCCATTTTTTGAGTGTAACTCCACTGTAAGCTCATGTAGCGTTTGCCCACCATAATCTAATACTATCCACTTCTGGGGCTCTTCAATTATTTTATCCATATTTCTCCGGTTGTTATCTCAATAAGACCTCAGGCTGCTGATGGAATTGGTAGCAGGGTTAGCCTCCAGGATTGCCTGTTCAGCTAAATTAATCTTGTTGCCATTCCCATTGCCAGTTTGTATTTCTTTTATTGGTTCCCCAATACCCAGCAGGAGTTTCATGTGCGCCACAACCTTTTGAACGACCTTGGTCTCGTGCACTACTTGTACTTTACCAATTGCTGTAGATAGAGATTTCATACAAGGAGTATGCCCACCTTATTGTTACTCAAATTTCTTTCTTTACATTCTCGGGTTATTACAAATGGTTCCAATACTTCCATGGCTTAAAACATCCGATCTTTACAGGTCTTTATCAATGTTCCAACATAATTTTTGGGTCTCGTCTCTACCACTTTAAAAATGCTCTGGCAAGCTAAGACTTTGCTCACCTTCCAATGGCACATCTTTTTCCGGCCATTTATCGGGACCTACCACAGAATGTCCAAACATTTTGCGGTACTAATTCTCAATCCTGTGTCCAAGCAATCTCTTGCATTCACAGTACCTACAAAACAGCGTTCTTACGGGCTGGAAGTCCCCAATCAGGTCGTAGTCCTGTTTTTTAGCTGTTGTACCAATTTCAGCTAATTCTTTTGACTCTTTTCTCCTTATACTTTCTCTCCATGATTTCTCTTTATCCTCTTTTTCTTTTTCATTTCAATTTTCCTTTAGTGCCTGGTTTTTGTACCTCTAGCTGGGGTCATTTCTATTATCATCTCTTTTCAAACAAAAAAACCTTTCATATAGGCAAATTGATTGACATGGGATAAAGGCAGGCTCTCCCATCTACTCATCCAAATTTTGTTCCCTATCCAATACTCTTTTCCTCTTTACACAAAATATCTATAAAAGGCTGCTGCGATTATAGTAGGCAAGAACTTAACATATGGGTGTGTCACAAACACAGATTCCATCTTGTCCTTAATCCACACAGGGTGATTGCAATAGTCACAAATGTTGAAATTGCTGGGACTTGGCTTTTTGTCCTGTTTGTTTTTTCATTGCCGATCCTTTCTCTATTTCTGAACTCTGTCCAATGTTGGCTTTCTGCTTTGGCAACTGTCAGCGTACCAGAATGATTACAGTGAAAAATAATCCTCCAGGGCAAACTCTACCTCTTACTTTCCTCACAGGCGCCCCTTGGGTTGGAACCCAAGGGCCGAAGATGCCAGTCTTTCTTGTATCAAAGTTAATATCCCGGATTAGGTCACTGGTG
This sequence comes from Sporophila hypoxantha, assembly GCA_002167245.1. Classification (NCBI taxonomy): domain Eukaryota; kingdom Metazoa; phylum Chordata; class Aves; order Passeriformes; family Thraupidae; genus Sporophila; species Sporophila hypoxantha. The sequence goes on from NDFG01000317.1 coordinate 154,993, forward strand.
CTTTTACTCTCCCTTGGCTACCCATAAGCCCCACCGAGTTTGCTCTGTCTTTTCTTTAAATGCCATTTCTCAATTCTGAAACTTGGTTTGGAAAAAGATAATTAAAATGAAAAAGAACAGGAAAAAGGTTAGACCAGAACATAATAACCTATATTTTCTCAAATTAGGATGTTGCCACCTCAAAAATGTTACTTTAATGTTATTTCTGCTTCAAGGGCGGGGAGTTTTCATTAAGTTGCAGCCTCCATAGGCTTCTTCTTTCACCAACAACTATTCAATTAATGAAAACATTGTTCTATATATTATAAAATTTATCATTCTCTTATTTTGTGCTATAGCCATATAGCACAAGAAACCAATTGATCTAAGTCTTTATTTATCTAATTGCTGCTGGAGGGTCCCGTTCTTCCAGATATATCAAAAGGGTGTACCCAAAAAAATCATAGCATGCGTTCTATAGTTAGCTGACTTAAATACATACCATAGCAAACAAGCAAATAAATTGTCTCTACTTCTCTCCCTCTTAGTTATACTCTCCACCATGATGGTTTAAAGGGCAAAGTGTACAAACAATACATATTCAGGGATGACAGCTTAAACCATGTCTTACTGCGCTCCCAACGTTTTCTGCTTGTCCTCGCGACTCTTTTTAATTCAACAGGTGTTTATCAATTCTCAGTTTTGGATTTGCGTTTTGTATCAATTCTATAATGTTCTGGTGGGTGATCCGCTGGAGGGAGATCTTCGATCTCTTTTCAGGCCGTTCCCACCGATTAAAATTCTTCTCTTTTTTTCAACCGGCGTTTTCTGCCTCCGAGTCTGAAGGAATAGTATCAGCAAGCCACTCCAGGATGCTCTAGTCATTTCTTTAATAAATCAGTTGGTTAATAAAAGCACTTAAATCTCACTATATTTTCACAATTACTTTCTGTTGCCATTCATAAAATTACATTTTTACTTTAATCTTTTGTAAAAAAAAGGCCTACTTATTTTCCAAGTCTTAAACATAATCATTTACTTCAAATTTGTCATCTGTTTTAATTTGCACCCCTTTAATTACAGCACAGGAAAGCTTCTCCCTTTACTCTGATTACTGGAACCTTCGCTCATGACTTATTTCCACATCCCTGGGGATAGTTTTCTAACAGTAGACTGAGAAAATCCTGTATCTACTAAAAATAATAAATTCTTCTCTATGGGGCCTATTCTGTAACGTTATCAAGCTTCTTCTGGTTGGTGTGTTGGTCTCCTTTTTTAAACAGGAGCCCTTGACCTCCCTGAAAAGTTTTTCTTACTAGCTGTTTCTTCCTACAATATATAGGTAGGTGCCTTTTTATGACAGTAAAAGCAGGATGGGTCCTGCACCTTTCGAAGGTAGGGCAAGAAGTTTTAAGTGCCCTTTCTCGTGGCAGAAAAAAAAAAAACGCAGGTCTTGTGCTCTTGAAAATAACCTGGCCTCTTGCTGTTTATTTTTCCCTGGGGTTTTCTGTGTTCAAGCTGCCTGCATTTATTTAACTGCTGCCACAAAATGTTCTAGGCATCCTTGCCTTCTGCTTTTTCTCATCTCTTCTAATACCACACCTTTGCTGCTTCTCTCAGTAAACTCCTGAAGTCCCCTGTCCTGCTTCTGAACAACCAGACTTACTTCTCGCCCTCAGGACTCCATAGGCAGCATATCACTCTCCTCTTGATTAACATGGGTCTTTTAAAATTTACATATATATATTTAGAACCTGGCAATCCAGTCCTCAAATGATCCGCACTTGGGCAATTTAAATTATCTTTCCGGATCCATTTTTTTTGTCATTCAAACATGCATACTTAATCATTTTCTGTTTACTTTTTTCTTCTTTGGGATTCCCATCATCCACAACTGTATCATCGATCCCCAGCGGGCTGTCTGAGAGAATGCTGCTCCCCTTCTGAGAACTCTCCTCACGGTTCCCAAGGTACTCCAAACGGCTGAGATTTCACACAATCTGCAGCCCTGGGTCAAGGGATTTACTCTTTATCCCTGAAACCATCTTGGCGGGCAATAACCAAGAAATCCCCGGTCCAGAGAATCTCAGTTTCCACCACTCACCCGTGGTTCACTCCTCACTACTATTTTGCCACACTGCCCTTTTCATCTACTTTTCCACTCTATTTCTCCCTCTGCATCTGTTCCACTTCCTAATCTTTCCCTCTGCAATTTTTAGCCCTGTCCTCTCACCACCTATCAACTACTAAAATGCCTTGCTACCAAACCCCCCCAAGGGAAATTGAACCTATTCATATCCTCTTGTTTCCAGTTTTTCTTTACTTTGAAGTCAATCCCTTCCTGCCCAAGGACTTTTTACAGGTTGCTGGACCAGGATCTCCTTCCTTCTTCCCGGGTCAAACCCTCCCGGGGTTCCCCACTCGTTCACTATTTCTTTCACTTCCCTCTTTCCGGCCGGCCTCCCCTCCTCCGGAGGGCGCCACGCGACCCGATATGCCTCCGCCCCAAAATTCCACAAGGGTACGAGAGGTCCCTCACTCTCCGGGGTCGGGACTGCCCAGCCCGTCTCAGATACTCCCAACCACACTCACACATGCATACAGCGCCCCCCCGACCCAAAAACTCTAGTTATCACACCTCCTTTCTCAACGAGGGTCTTTGTGCACCAAGAATATATCTCTCAGGCGTACTCTGTTCCTATAACTGGCACTCTGATGGGAGCTCTTCTTGCGCGCTCTTAACCAACTAATTTGCCTTATGCGTTATTGTAATAAATTCCTCTCTTCCAAGGGAGAGGTGGTCTGCCTTGGACCACGTAAAAATCTGGTGGGGAGCTCCTTCCCAGAAGCCTATCCCCACCTCCCGGAGCTAGGAGAGTCCCGGGTTTCCGCACCCAAAATGTTATGATTTGCCCAATTATCCCCTTATCATAAAAAAGCGCCGCAAACAATATTTAAATGAGCAGCAATTTTTAATTGAAAAATTTCACCCCCCCACCATTCTCCCCCTTATTGAATTTTATAATTTGACTAAAATAAAAAGGGGATAATTTGGGGTTCTTCCCCCCCCCCACCCCACCCAAATTCTTCCTCCAAGGATGAAAGGGAAGAGGAAGGAGAACCCCTCCCACCCCCAACCCACTCAGCGTAACCCCCCAAAATTGCCCCTCCCCCCCAGGGACCCCCCAAACCTCCCCAAGGGATCCCCCAAATCCTCCAAGGGGGACCCTCCAAAAACCCACTCCAGGGACCCCCAAAATGCCCCCCAGGGACCCCCAAAACCCCCTCAGGGACCCCGCCCCAAAACCCCTTCAGGGACCCCCCAAACCGCCCAGGCCCCCAAATCCTCCCCAGGACCTCCCCAAACCCCCCCAGGGACCCCCAAAAACTGCTCCCAAGGACCCTCCCCAAATCCCACCAAGGACCCCCAAAAACCACCCCAGGACCCCCCAAACCCCCCAGGGGCCCCCAAAACCACCCCCAGGACCCTCCCCAAGCCCTCCTAGGACTTGCCCCAAAATCCCCCAGGACCCCCCCATAACCCCCTCAGGGACCGCCCCAAAATCCCCCAGGGGACCCCAAATCCTCCAAGGGACCCTCCCAAACCCCCCAGGGACCCCAAATCCTCCAAGGACCTCCCAAACCCACTCAGGGAACCCCCAAATGCCCCCAGGACCCCCAAACCTCCCAGGGACCTTCCTCAAAATTCCCACAAGGCCCCCAAAACCACACCCAGGACCCCCAAACCCCCTCAGGACTGCCCCCAAAATCCCCCAGGGAACCCCCAAAACCGTCCAGGACCCCCAAACCCCCTCAGGACCGCCACAAAACGCCCCCCAGCGACCCCCAAACCCCCCCGGTGACCCCAAAACCCCCCTGGGACCCCCCAAAATCCCCCCAGGGACCCCCCCACGGACCCCCCCCCCCCTCCTCCAGCGGCCGGGCTCTCGAACTGTAGAATTTCTTCTCGTTAGAGTTTGCGGGGGGCCCTTGAGGGGGGCACGGGGTCAGCCCAGGGGCTCCCAGTTGCAAAACCAGTGCAAGGCAATTTACAACCTCCCAGTCAAACCAGTGCTCCAGTTTACCCCTTCCCAGTCTGCTCCCAGTCAAACCAGTGCAAACCAGGTTACAACCCTCCCGTCAAAAAAACCAGTGTCCCAGTTACCCCTTCCCAGTGGCCTCCCAAGCTCAAACCAGTGCAAACCAGTTACAACCTCCCAGTCAACCAGTTGCTCCCCAGTTACCCCTCCCCAGTGCTACCCAGTGTCAAAACCAGTGCAAACCAGTTACAACCTCCCCAGTCAAAACCAGTGCTCCCAGTTTACCGCCCTTCCCATGCTCAGTCAAACCAGTGCAAACCAGTTACAACCTCCCAGTCAAACAGTTTTGCTCCCAGTTTACCTCTTCCCAATGCTCCCAGTGCTCCCATTAACCCTCCCAGTGCTCCCAGTGCAAACCAGGTTACCCCTCCCAGTGCACACAGTGCTCCAGTTACCCAAACGCAGTGCAAACCAGTGAAACCAGTGCTTCCCATTACCCCTACAGTGCTCCCAGTGGCTCCTAGTTACCCCCCAGGGCTCCTTAAGTTGCAAACCAGTCCAAACATGCTGCGCCAGTTACCCCTCCCAGTGCTGCAGTGGCAACCAGTGCTCCAGTTTACCACTCATCCAGTGACTCCCAGTTACAACCTGCCAATATGCTTCCCAGTCAATACTAGTGTTCCAGTTACCGCTCCCAGTCCAAACCGATTCCAAGATCCAGTGTTCCCAGTTCACCAGTCCATGCCAGTTACTGCTACCTTCATTACCATCCAGTCCAAACCAGTCCATTACAGTTTTCCCAATCCTCCCAGTCCCTCCCAATCTCTCCCAGTCCACCCGTCCCCTCCCAGTTCCCCCCAATCCCCCCCCAGTCCCTCCTAATCTCTCCCAATCCCCTCCCAGTCCATCCCAGTCTCTCCCAGTTCCCCCCAGTCTCCCTCCAATCCCCTCCCAGTCCATCCCAGTGCCCACCGAGGGGTCCGCGCCGGCTCTGGAGTTTCTCCAGCAGCTCCTGGTCCGAGAGGCCCCGAAAACTCTCCATGGCTGGGGAGGGGTCCGGGGGTCTCAGGGGGGGGTCTCAGGGGGGTCCCCCGTGTTTTTGGGGGTGTCCCAGAGGGGTCTCCCGGTCGGTTTTGGGAGGTCCCGAAGGGTCCCGGGTGGGTTTGGGGGATCCCGCGGCGAGGCCCGAGCTCCCCTCACGGCTCTGGACGGGGGAGTTCTCTGGGGGTCTCCCCGGGGGCTTTGGGGTTTTTGGGTGGTCCCGAGGTCCCCTCACGGCTCTGGGGGCGGTTCTGGGGGGTGGGGTCTCCCCATGAATTTTTTGGGATTTTTGGGGGTACTTTTGAGGAGTTTTTCGGGAGTCCCGAGGTCTCCTCACGGCTCTGGGGGTGCGATCTGAGGGTCTCCCCTAAGTTTTGGCGTTTTTTGGGGGTTTTGTGGTGGTCCCGAGGTCCCGTCATGGCTGTGGAGGGGATTTTGGGGGGTCTCCCCCTGAGTTTTTGGGGTTTTTGGGGGGTTTTGGGCATTCTCGAGGTCCCCTCACGACTCTGGCTGTGGGGTCTGAGGGTCTCCCCCTGACTTTTGAGGGGTTTGGGGTTTTTTTGAGGTTTTTCGGGAGTTCCCGAGGTCCCCTCGCGCCGTGTGGGGTTCTGGGTGTCTCCCCGTGAGTTTTTGAGGGTTTCTGGGGGTTTTGTGGAGTTTTTGGGTGGTCCCGGACGTTCCCCATGTCCCCTCACGGCCCTGGGAGGGGTCTCGGGCTTTCCCCCGCAGTTTTGGGGCTTTTGAGTTTTTTTAGGAATTTTTCGGGGRTTCCCGAGGTCCCCTCACGGCCCCGGTGGGGTTTCTGGGTGTCTCCCCCTGAGTTTTTGGGGGGTTTTGGGCTTTTTTGGGGGGTTTTTGGGGGGGGTCCCGGTACCTTCGCTCCGCCGGGGCCGCGCTGGGAATGACTCAGGGCAGGGGGCGTGGCCACCACAGACCCCGCCCACCGCCTTGTATGGAGTGAATCCGCCCTAATGGGCGGGTGTGACCATTTATGGGCGTGGCTACCTCTAGACCCCACCCACATCCTTATTTGGTGTTGTGGGCGTGGTCTACACTACACCACGCTCACTCCTTATTTAGGGTGGGGTCCCAGGGCAGTTTTGGGGGGGCTCCAACCCCTCCCATGTTCGGACCCCTCCAAACTCCCCCCAAATTCGAGATCTCCATCCTCGAGACCCCCC